>OMKR01074054.1:19413-35701 GCA_900302355.1 Cyttopsis rosea
GGAGGTGGCCTATCATTGTGGCTGCCTAGGTGCTCAAGCAGAGAGGGAGCCCCCTCAGGACAGGGCAGGCCTACTGCAGTGCTGTGGGCTGCCACCAAGTGGCGTCTGTAACCCAGCTGGGTGTTGTACTGCTTCCCACACTCCTGGCACTGAAAGAGCTGCCTGCTGGCTGGGTGGCCCTCCTCCTGCAGCAGCTGGCTTTTCAGATGGTCCTGCTGTTGGAACATCGTCTAGCAGACACAACAACGCTCTCTTCTTGTGCACGGGGCCTTTGGCCAGAAGCCTGACCAGACACAGACAAGACTCATGGGTATATTCCAAGGGGATGACCATCAGACTAGACACGCCTGGCCTCCTTGCTAATTCAGAGTGGCTGGATTAATGATAAGTGCTGTTTGTTGAGCGTTTGACGGCCGCTTACAGCAATGACTAGTGGTCTGTCCTGCCTTACTGGGGCGAGCTTGTATCCGGCACTTGGTTCCAGTGACAGCTGCTGCCATAGCAACCCAAAAAGGGCTGTGGTGATGAGGAATCCTTTGCGGCCTTGGAGGCTCTTGGCCGATTATGTATAATGTGTGTTAATATGTGTATTAACCATTCAGAATGCCAGCATTTTTGTAGATTAATTAAAAGTCCATCCAGGCATTTTCACATATCTGCAAAACAAATGAAGACAACAGTTCGGATTTGAGAAGCAGTATAGATAATATGAGGGATATACAAATGCCAGTATTTCTGTCAGATAATAACAAGCTTATGCATGGTACTGTCATCTGAGAATATGTTCAATATAGGATCCTTAAGGCAGGTATTAAACAAAGCCGACTTGAATTTCTCATTTTTGGCACAAAAGCATATTAGATGTCTCTAACCAAGAAATGATATTATATTAGAAATATTACTATTAAATTATAGGATTTGTTAATTTATAAGTTAAACTTATAGATATTATTATCAGATTTTTTAAATATCAAGCATAAGTAGAAATGTGCAAGGTTCAGTTGGCTGCCCATGTACATCTCTCGCCATAATTATTTTGACTGACATATTCAAGTTCAGCAAATTGAACTTGGGATGACTGGGATCAGAAATATTTTAATTGATTAAAAGATTAAAATGATTAAAGATTAAAATGCAGTGAGTTTTTAAGACAGCTTCATGTAGTGTATCACCAAGTAATTGGGTGATCTCAGACTACACGTAGTTCAGAGTCAATTTTCATGAGGTAGGAAGTAATTCTAAATGCTGCAATGATTTCAAAGAATATACACCCTGTGCATCACTGGAATCTTACTATATCTACTTTCAGCGGCCAAGGTACCTGACCAACAAATTACTCATTACTCATTCAGTATGGCATACATTGTTTGGAATAAACAATTACAGTAATATACTTGTTACAGGGAACTAGGCGCTTACTTAGTGAATGTGTGAATTTACATTGCGTCTAGCAGGGGCTTTTGTCCAAAGCGACTTTCAATAAGTACATTTGTCACAGTATCAAACCAACTGTATGTCACAGTCACAGCCCGCTAAACATTCTCTAGAAACAAGTAATACTAGCAGAGTTAAAGTGAGATGCTCATGGGGTAATAATTTGTTTTTAAATCACAACAATCATGCGGGGCAAAACAGGCACAAATAACTTCTGTGTTAGTGTCTGACCACTAATATCAGAAAGAAATAGAAGTGTGGGGGAGAATGTGCTTGGGTGCTAAGTGTTGTCTATAAGAATGGGAGTTCACAAAATATATTAAAAGCATTTATTTATATTATTTTAACCTGTGTAGATTATGAGACAGATTACTCTGATTTAAAAAAAAAATTCTTTAAAATATTAGGTTCCGGACAGTTTCCTTTCCCTGATTTTGTTACACTGGATGATTGTACTTACTATTACATCATTACTATTAACTTCAGCAAATGATGTAGACTTTATTACAAAAAGTCACTTATGATTGGATTTCTATGTCATTACACAACATATGCACACATGCTACATATAGTCAGATGGTTCTGTCACAAATACTGTGATTTTAAACCTTTTAAACCCGAGTATTGTCCTATCTTAGCTCTACTTTTTTATATTACCATTTTACCCATTCACCTACCAAATTTGCACATACTCAAACATATCCACGCAGAGCTGTCTGTTTTGGAATCCTTGATGAATGAGTTGCAACATTAGCAATAAATCAAGTTCTACATTTTTTTAAGCTATTGGTGCCATCTTGTGGGTTCCAGCATGGTCGCTAACATCAAGCACGTCCACTGTCACGTTTGACGCCGATTTTTCTGTATTATCTGGTCCGTCCGCGTTTATAACGTTTGACTAGTTGGCGGAAGTGTTCCATTTTTAGCGAGAAAAATAAATTAACTCAAGGGGTTTACCCGCGAACGGAACGAAACGAAACTTAAACGAGGCTAAATTGTCGTTTCCACGTTTGCCCAACGCCGCTCGATAAGCGGCGAATGTGGCGATAACCGAACGGCGAAGATAGATCGTTTTTTTAGATAAGCGACATTCGCAGCTTACCGGGTCTCGTTTCAGCGGGTCAAGGCAACCGTGCGGCGGATTAATACACCGTTTGCTTCAAGGCTAGGGCTAGCCTACCTGGATTCACGAGGCGAGGCTTTGACCCTGACTGAACGTATACATTACTCCAAGTCCAATTTGAACATTTCATTGCTAGCCATTGTGTAGCAACGTTACATGCGATATAACCATAGTTCGAAAGAAGTTCTCGGTTACGTTTAAACAAAACACGCAAAGATTATATAAAAAAAACAAAAAACAAAACAAAACAAAAAACCGAGTCGGCAAGTTTTACGTCTCGGGAGTTTACGAGTCGGCAAGGAAGGTTTTTTTGGGGGGGGGTGCCAAGTTTAATAAACTCTTGCGTTTGCCGTCCTGAACTACGAAAAAAAACCCGGCGAAAACTTACCTCCGGGCGCTTCGCCGTGGTGGTCTTTCAACTTGTTCTCCCCGCCGACTTTAAAGTGAACGCTTTTTTCTAAAAAAAGAAAATGTCTGATATTCGGGGCCTGGACTTTCTCGGCGCGGCGTTGGGAGTTGCGAGGCGCGTGCATTGTGGGAGCAGTGACGTCAGAGGCAGCACTTTGACGAACTTTTGCACGGAGGCCAGTGAGGAGGCTGCGCCATCTGTTTGGCTTTTTGAAAAATAATATCACTACTAAATGAGTAAGACAATAACAATATAATAACAACAACGACACTTACTACATAATAACAGCAACCGTTACGTGGTAAAAGGAATCGAGCCAAGTTGAGCGCATTCAAACGAATTACTTTTCAAACAACAGTATTTACACTGTTATAACATGTGTCTAAATTATATAAGTCATTATGAATTATAAATGAATATAAATTCTATATACATTTATAACCAGTAACGCTAAGAAATTCTGGAGCTTAAAAAAGCATCTAATGCAGGGGTGTCAAAGATACGGTCAAATATGATTGGGGGGATCAAACAAATAAATAAATATTTTCATTTGAATATTCACATTCAGTTATTATCTATTATCTCGAGCAGGTTGAAAAAAGACCTTTTGACCTATCCGGCCAGAGTCCCAGAATGAGTTTATGACATGTCTTATCTAATAATTATCCTAATATTAAAATGCATGCATGGATAAATCACCATTGCATTCTGTCATTATCAGAATCGCCAAATTCCCTAAATTATGTAAATGAAAAAAATAAATGATGTTCTCATTCACTGGAGAAAGATAACATTACACTGAGTGTTGTGTAGACTTGTTGATTGTGTAACATTTCTGGTAATTATATTATGGTGGTTATATTATGGTGTTATACATATGGTGTTGTGTGCGTGTGAGTGTGTGAGAATATTTTTTTTTAAATAAAATAGCATATACTGTATGTACACATGTATCAAAGAAGGTTAACAGGGAGTAGTACTTGTGCAGCTGACTACTACTACAACTACTACTATTTCTAATAATAATATTAACTGTAATAATAAGGATAATAGTACTAATGGTAATAATAATAATAATAGTAGCAATAATGACAGTATCATTATTTTAACCACATGTTGTTATTGATTCTACGTCAATGTCTATGCTGTGTGGTGTAACTGCATGGGTGTGAAACAGGGCGTCTCTATCTATCTGTCTGTCTACATTTACCTTTTAGATATACTTTTAGAAAAGTAGCTAGTAGTCATAACTTAACATATAACCGAGACTGTCAGGGAGAAAAGCATCGATTGGAATGCATTATCCTGTATGTACATTAACTTTACCTGACCATCATTTATTTCGCAACGTACAGTAACTATTACCCCTTTAATAGTGTTTCTAGCGAGATCTGGCGTTAAATCCCCTGTGCTGATGATCAGAGGGGGTGCACACAGAAGCCCGTTTAGATGTAGATGTACAAAAGATGTGGAACAATGATAGCACAACAATGAATACACACACCCACACACAATTTATCAGTAAGATTTGGTGCTCGGCAAAATACTGCCAGCTATTGGCGACCAACAGGAATTTCAACAACATTGGCAAAACTCCGTATGCACGTCTTCCAAAACACGGTTTGGAGAGGATCCAATGACCTATTTTGAAACCCCCCACCCCTCCCATCCCTCTCTCTCTCTAGTATACTAGAATAGTTTCTTTTGTGTATTTCACAATGTATCACAATGTAATATTATTAATAGTATAATGACAGTATATTTGCTCTATTATAATAGATAGCCTGTTTCAAAATTTCTATATCAAATTACATTATCATTCTTGTTATTAATATTATTTTATATTATATTCATTTTATATTATATCAAATTCATAATTTATCCAATTATGTTAAAATAATGAAACGAGTTTATTAATACATACATACACATACATACAAATGTGTATGTATACATACATACATCCCCCTTCTGTGGGGGATATAATAAATTTGACACATCGCGTCTGATTTTTAGATTCTATTCAAATTAAAATTCCCACCCCATAAAATATGTATATTTTTTGCCCGAGATGTTTTTTTGAGAGATTGAATTAAATCTTCAGGGGATGATGTATTTATTCATTGTTTTTCTCCGTCCGTGGCGTCGAAACGGGCAGTACGGGCATAGGGGACGCGGGCGCGGGCTTGTTTTTGTGTTGCATTCCTGCAGTGTGTTTGACCCTTGACCCCGCCGTCGTGTTCTCTCCGCCTCGCATTCCTAAAAGGGTTTTTCCTGCGGTAGTAGAGCGAAGGCTGCTCGCCTGTCACTGCGCCCACTGCTGCTAAAGGCTGGCTAGGTTTTTTTTTTTTAAAGAGAGCTAGCGAGGTGCAAAAGGAAAAGAAAAGAAGAGAAACAACATATGATGCTTTAGCTCCAGAGTGGTAGACAACGGATATTTGCGGGATCGCCGAGGACAGGGGAGCGGAGAGCGCCGTTTTCGTCGTCTTTTGCTAGCCAGCTAACACACCGCGCACGGCTTCCCGACCCGCCGCCGAGCGCTTTTGTGGCGATTTGAAGAGACGGTGAACGACCACCGAGCCGAGCGTGGAGGAAATGAAGGACAAACAAAAGAGAAAGAAGGAGCGCACATGGGCTGAGGCGGCTCGCATGGTAAATAATGATAATAATAATAATCATAATAATAATAATAACCCGCTTGACGCGCGTCGCGTTTTGACCCGATTTGTTTCCAAGGGGAGGGGGAAAAGATTTTTGCCCCGGTTCTCGCAGAGCGGCGTCCCGCGTTTCGGGCGTTCTCCTCACGACCGCGGCCCCGAACGCCGCTAAAACAAGGGTGATTGAATTAAAAGGACACGCGAACCCGGGTCCAAATAAAATAAAATAACAGTTTCCATTTTCAGCGTGTCGTTCTGTCCGCCAGCCCCGCAAACACTCACCGTTGACCTGACAACGAGCCAGCTAACGCAGGCTGCTAATGTTAGCCGCTAATATCTCGCTAGCAACAATTCTGTTTTCGCCCCTTTGTTTGTTAGGCAGCGAGTTGGCTAACGTCAATTGTCACGTCCAACACCGTAACCCGGCCAATATACACCCGATACTCCCAATCAAAATGACCTGTAGTTGAACGCAAAACCCTTAACATTATCAGGCATCCAATATTATAGTATAGCTATTAAACATTAGCTGGGTTCTGCGCTAATTCCGCCCGTTAGCAATGAATGACACAGCGTGGCTAGTAAATAGAGAATACAGAACTCCCTCTCTACAACATTTCCCCCAGGACGAGTATTTTGGCAGGAAAATGAGATCCAAGGACTGAACATAAACCGATTTAGTTGGTTCAGGTTTACGAGCTAGCGACCACATTTCAGGCCAGCATTGTGTTGGCTAAGCCTTTATGAATGTACACCAAACCCTACACACAGTGTGCATCTGCTGGATGACAGTAAACTTTGTCTCCAGTTTATCAATGCCTCAGCAAAGCTGTTCCAATTTCTTAAAAAAAAAACAACGGTGTAAAGTTACATTTCAAATGGAATAGTCCAAGTTGAGGATTGTTGCTCTCTCACTGATGTGTTTTTTCATTGTTGCCTTCATTGAGCTCATTGTCATCACAAATCGAGTTTAATATTGTAATGGATTGTTGTTCTGCCCTCTTCTGCAGTGTAGCTCACTAATATAGTTTAGACGTAGCAGTCCACAGCAACCAAGAGCTATAGGTGAAGTATATTCTTGCATTAACCCAGTGTCCTGAATTTACCGTTTTTTTTTAATCATTGTTTAAATTGATCATTAACTGGATTCTAATTATGCACTATTGAACAAGCCCGCCTCTATAAATCAGAGAAATTTCTGCACAATTATGATTTTAAACATTTTTTGTTGTGTAAAGTGTACATTTCCCAGAGCTCTGGCCATTGGACCAAATCATTTATATCATTTTGAGAAGGTTCTGTGTAACCTGATTGGCTAATAGCAGAAAGTTAAATGTAACGTGATTGGCTAAAACACCGTGCTCAATCTAATTGGCTGAATGGAGCTCCTGACATGCAATTTTGTGGCAGTGAAAATATCCCATGATGCAGTTATGTGGCAGTAAATACTACGCGCTAACAGCCAGATACAACAGAAACTGTCTTCAACTAGGTTAATAGGTTTTCTATGGACAAGCTCTATATATAGTTCAAAGGCATGTTATACATACGCTAAACGCTAAATATCATCATGTTCGTAAGATAAATGAACTATTAGAGAAAAAAAACTAAGTCAAGATGATCTATGTTTGCTCTCTTTTTGAAAGCTTTGTTTAAAAAGATATCTAATCTGGTGTTTTTTCTGTTGAGATATGCCGACCCTATGATATCGGAACCGGGCAATGTGTAGCCGCCCCTTCAATGGGAACCCTGCATTAAAATGCTAGAAAGCCACACCCACAGTATGAATAGAAATGCAATAGCATGTTCTTTTCTCAAACAAAGCACATATGTCGGTGTGAAGTCTTGCGATGCAGATGAAAGGCCTTCAGTCTGACAATAAACATCTGCCCTCTTGGGCAATCAATTGTGTTTTTATTTATTTATTTATTTATTTATTTACTTTGTCTTTTTTATTATGTTTCCAAAACACAGTTATTTATGAAAAGGTTATGTATGAAAAAAAAACAACTTGGAATAAAGCCAAACATTTCATCTATTTGAGCCCTATTGTTAGCAATAGGGCTGGGGATGGTCGTTTAATATTTTTCAGTACTCGTATTCATACCAATACCTTAATTTTGATATCAATTCTTTTTTTTTTTATACCTGGAAGACCAATAATGGTTAAAAATACATGCTTGAATTAATAGTGTACTGGGACTAAGGTTATCTGTGTGTTCAACCACAAAGCGAACACACAAGTTGTTGTTATCCCACTCTGGCACCCTCACTGTCCAAGACCTCGTTTCTCCCTTTATAAAAGGACGTCCAGAAGAACCAAAATAAGAGTCTAAAAGAGAAGGCAAGCAGCCTTCTACTCCAGAACTGATAGCAGAAAACCACCGTAATCCCCAAATGTTATTCAGTGCGATCGACACTGCCCCCACCCCCCATTTCATTTTTAAATTAAAGAATCACTCAAATGAGATCTGGCACACGTCCCCTCTATACGCTCTAGTCCTTGACATGGTTGGATCTGGTACAGAAACTGCTGTCCTCAAGCCTTTTTTTAGAACCTGGTGAAGGGGAAGCGTTTGGTCTTCACCCTGTTTAGACACTTTGACACTTTCGATCATACACCTGCTTTTTGTATGGACGTTGACGGTTTTTTGTTTACTATTTGCGCTTTTGGAACATATCCTACATATATCATTGATAACACTATTATTGATATAAATGTCGATCAACTAGTAAACTGTAAAAATGTCCAGAGTCTGACTTAATGTCTCAACAGAAACTGTATATTTGGTTTGGATTTAGTGCTTGCATTCATGACAAATTACATGTTTGTGACTCTTATCCTTGGAACTGCTGACTTTTCACTGACGGTCACATATCCATCTCCTGTGTTTTATGTCCAAATTTAAAAGTTGCAAATTGAACGCGCTGAATGGAAACGCCAAATGATATTACGAAAAAACCATAGCTGTCGGCTAACAAACTGTGGCTATTTTCTAGGTTTTGGAGAACTTCTCTGATGCCCCAATGACTCCCAAACAAATCCTCCACGTCATCCAGACTAAGGGACTCAAGGAAATGAGGTTTGTTGCATGTGCACACACGCACACACAGACACAGACAGTATTCTGACAGTGTCTTTTCTCCTTATCCATACTCCGCTGTAGAGCTCTACCATCGCGGTAAAGCGCTTCATATAACCTGGAAACCTGGTGGATCTTGGTAGATTTTAAACTTCAGTGTACATTAACAGACCACCATTGTGCATACTGATGAATCAAAACTGCTACTACCATATGAATGTTTTTAATAATAATTTAATAATAAACTGCAGTAAATGGCTTAAATGCATCTCTATGAGCCTACCCTTATAGAAAATGCCCCTCCATAACATTGCCAATCTAACTTGCTGTAATGAGCCTCATCTAATTAATTGTTCCCTAATATCTGAATGTGAATGGTAAGTTTAGTTGCTGATATTGATCTCTATCTGACAGCTGACTCTAGGTAGTTGGCTCGCATTGCTAACTACCGCACCACCTACTGCACTGCACCGTCATATAATCTCACTATAACTGGGTCTAACCAAGCCTACAGTATAATCTTATTAGCGGGCTCAGTAGCTCAATTTTATTTTTCTCAAGTGCAGGTACTTACAGGCCAAATGTGACATTGGAAAAATGCTCATCCCTGCCTGATTCCAAGTCATTTTTCCCCCCTGAAAAATCTCTCTTCTGTAGAGGAATATGATTACTGTGCACTAGTGACAAGTTCTACACATTAAACAATCCTTATAGTTTAAAGTCATGCTTCTAAGAGGAGGTAACGATAAAGGAAACACAGTTCTTGACAGTTCGATTTTTGGGGCAGTTTGAGTACAGTCAACCTACACCTTAACACAGGGGGGTCAAATTCAATCCCTGAAGGGGCCATATTCAAAAATCACAACAAATACGCGAGACAGACAGACACACACACACACACACACACACACTATATAATTAAAATGTAAGCTGTTGGGGCATACATACTTAAAAAGAGGGGGCACATATAAAAATGGTTGTAATTCCTACACCGTTCACCTGATTTGGATGTAAATACCCTCAAATTAAAGCTGAAAGCCTTCACTTAAAGCACATCTTGATTGTTTTATTTCAAGTCCATTGTGGTGATGTACAGAGCCAAAATGATGAAAATTGTGTCAATGTCCAAATATTTATGGCCTTAACAGAAGAGAGGAGCCGAGCGAGCCTTCATTGGTCTCAATCCTTTTTGTGATGCAAATCAATTCAATCCGACAGTCTATTCGTGAGACATTTAGGCTTCACACACGTGTGTTTTTTTTATAGTCACAAGTGCTTAACAGTAACTTGCTGGTTCATCAGATGTAAAAAGGGAAATTAAAATGACCCAGCACTCAGAGTGAGCACTCACTCATTGAGGGAACATAAATGCAATACAGTTAACACCATGTCCTAGTTAAGGGCAGGTGCATGACACACCTATTATATATTGTCACAAAAGATTTGGGATAATTTAGACAATTTGCGTCTTATATCCAGTCAGACTGAGTTAATTAACAATCGCTAACATTCCATTTTTTGGGTGATTATATCTGTAAGTATTCCATTATGAGCCAGTGGTCAATCCATAATGGCACAATTTAGGCCTAAAATACTCCAGTTTGAAGTAAATTGGGTGCTAATAATTCTCAAAAGTTAACAGAAAAATCTGAATTCTTGTCGGGTTATGACTACTTTTGAATGCCTAATTACTCAAAAAATGTTGTTCTCGTCTGTTATAGGACTAAAAACCCATAAGGTAGAAACATGATCCCCCCTCAGAAGCTCACAATGTTCAGCAGTTTATCATCAGAACCAAAGGAAAGACTTTATCAATAACCGTAACTTGTTTTGTATTTTCCCCCCATCCCTAATTTCTTTGTTTATCTTTTCTGTAACTCTGGGAACCGATGTCTCTCATCAAACCAGGAGGTAAGTTGGATGACTTTCTGAGCCAGTGACATCCTGGCATTTGTCTGTTACAACCACTTATAGTGGTTTTATCCAGAGTTTGTGCTGAGATTTTGAATTGCTGGCCAATGTGTCAAAGTGTTAGTTTGTAGGACAAATGTGATATCTATTTTCAATACATTTAATGATATGTAACGGCACATGTAAGAGCATAATCTTGTATTTTGGATTGAAAACAAGGCCTATTTGAAAAGAAATTCAGGGCCCTATAACGATCAATCTTAAAATGAAGTTGATTTGCTTTGATTTGTAACATGCCTTTCCCAAAACAGCTCTTAAAGCAAGAGAGTTGGTAGTCAGGGTTTGTTTCTCCTTTTGTGAATCTACGAATCCTGCTGTGACTTCAGACTGTTTCCACTCTCCCTCTCACACTGGCATTCATTTTCTGCTATAATTGTGTGTGTGTGTGTGTGTGTGTGTGTGTGTTCCAGTGGTACGGCGCCCCTGGCCTGCCTTGTCACCATGCTCCACTCCCAGGTGAGGGGAGACAGAGTCAAAAATAGCATCTTCTTCAAACTGCCTGGACGCATGAGCCTCTTCACTCTTAAGGTAGGCTTTCCACCCACCCCTGTAGAGGTATCTGCACACCTATCGGGCAGTGGCGGTTTTGGCACTGAAATTCTGGTGGGGCACCTTGCTGATAAAGGAATCACCTTTTGATTTTTTTTTAGCAGGTATCATTTGAAACAGCAGTTGTTTCGTGTTCCGGTATAAAGTCTTAATTAATTACAGTTTTGGTTCTAGACCATTTAAATTAAAAAATTGATGTTGAAAGAAATTAAACCAACAGCTATTTAGAAACGATCTCGACTAACAGGAGGTCTGTAGCCTACCACTATAAGCACTATAATCATATCATATGTCCAGCAGACACACACATAACGGAGTAGCAGTAGCAGCCTTAACACCATGACGGGTGCAGGACACACGCACACAGCAAATTGTCAATCTCAAAACTCGCTGTTGGTCATTGACATTGATATGCTAATGTTAGGTCACACAGCACAACAAAAACCCCACTGAATGTGATTGATAGAACATGTACTTTGTTACCAAACCACAGTGGTAACTTAGAACAATTTGTGATTTCCTGAGGTAGTACTCTTTGGACTTGCATTTATTTGAGGACAGGCAGTAGATGCACGTTCTAACTTGTAGAATATAATAATAACACACAACACACAAGTGTGTACTGCGCTCCACCCCGCTATCTTAAAAGACTAATCTATGTCGATATCAAGCAAAAGTTGAGCTAATGTAGAGACGCCACTGCTGTCTGGCATTTTTGGCAGGTGAAGTCGAGAGAAAGATTGCGTCTGAAATTTGCGAAAGAACTCTGACACGGTCTTGAAAAATACACAGGGTCCTCCCTCAGCCGGCCATTTGGCTCATGTCTTAAGCCATCTTTTTGCTGCTTTTGCCAATGTCGTGCATAATTATAGCTTGGTATCTGGAACCTCTCCGTTCATTTTCGATTTCCAAGGGGCATTATCAACTGGTGCAGACCAAAATGTCTCTGGACGCAATTGGATAGACCTACAACCATCAGAGCAACGACACATGTGATGTAGGCTGCATACCCACTGGTTAGCCGGTTAGCGCTAGAACCCTGCCCCAATTGGATAGACCTACAACCAATCAGAGCAACAACAAGTGGGACGTAGCACTGAGCGACGGAAAAATGGCGACTGTGATTGGCCCAACCATAAAATGGTCGGGTGGAAATCTGTTTGAATGGGAGGTTGGCCAGACCAATCTGCCAGAGCAAATGAAACATGAGCTCGCAGATTGGTCTGGTTCCCAGGCTAGCATTGTTATGCAGATGGACATAAATGTTTTATGCTGTGTACTTAACTCGTTCATCTTTTCTCGCTGAAAAAAATTCTAAATTTCTTCTTAAACTTAAGCTTAAACCTTTCATACTTTCATACTACTCATGCAAATTCATACTTGACACTTAAAAGAAAATTCTTCATGTAATAACATGTTGGTCTTTCTCTTGAAATAATTTTTTATGGTGAGTGATTTATGGATTCTTATACTTAAAAGAGCTCAAGAATACTTTGCTATTAGACGGTAGTGAGTTGATACTCACCGTCGGCACGCATTGCTTTAGGAATTCAAACTGTACTTGTCCACATGGTTGGGGTTGAACATTGATAAGCCATATGTAATGGCAAAAGCATTGTCGTCTTGACGCAGCATCCTCTGCACCCAGAATCACAATGTCTTTGGTCCAACCCAATGGGAGGCCAAGATTGACTATAAGTAATGATGTTATTGATTTGTATGAGCTACAGTTGTCTGGCATTTATTTGTATAACAAACCAAATCTAATTGTTCGATTTTAATATAATTTATTTACATAATAAACATCTAGGCTATTAGTAGTCCAAAATTCTAAACATGGTCTGAAAAATCTACCATGTCTGGAAATGGAAAATGTGTAGGAGCCCTGTGAGTATGTTTTCATGTCTAAATTGCGCCCGACTCTATTATGTCATTGCAGAAGAACGCCCTTCAGTGGACTAAGAGCTCAACGGAGTCAGAGGTGGCGACCGATGCTGGTGCAGCCTCTGCAGCCGCACCAGCAGCCACCAGCACAACCACCACAGCAGGGCCAGCGATGGCACAAGCTGGCCCCACCGAGGGCACAGGGCAAGAGAGCTGCGACTCCACAGAGACCACGGCCAATGCCAGCGGAGAGAATGACGGTAAACTAGTTTATACTATAGGTTTTGCAGCTGTGTCTAAATTCGTGTGAGTGGGAGTAAAAAAATTTATGATTGGATGCATTGCGATTTGCTCTTCGAACCCATAATAGAACTTCATCACACTAGGAATAGTTCCTAAAACCTTGCTTGAGTTTATGAAAAAATATTTTATGGCCAGAGAACATAACATTTTGAAGAAATGCAGTACAATGTAAAGGATTGAACAAATGTGACTAACATAAGGTGGAGGGTAGATGTACAGCAAGACAATGACGGGTACCATGTGTATTGTGGAATTAAGATAATGCTATTGAGTGAAGACAGAACAAACGTGCTGGATTTTTTAAAATGTAAATGGTCAATGTAGCCTCTCGTAGCTCTGTTGATCCCGGCTTTAAACTACAGGTACAAAAGTTCCAGGTTCTACTCTGCTTTAGATCTACCTACTTCACTTTTGCACATCGTCTTTCAATATCTGGGTTAGCAACAAAAGGTGGTCTTCGGGATTACCAAGGCCTAGCATGAAAATGGACCCTGAGTGATTCAAGACTCAAGAATGATCGGATCACCCAAACCACATTCGCAAGTAGCTGGGGAGTATTTAACCATGTTGTTAGTGTAGTGTGAAAACGTGTAGGTAACAAATTGATAACTATTTTTTATTTTCTCATCTGCCTTCGCACTTTCAGGAATGAAAATGGGTTCTTCTTTGAGTTATTTTCCCGTTCTTTTCCTCACCGTATTGGAAATACATTCAGTGGCCACTCCATGTGGTACACCTTCTCATTAGTGTGCGAGTCCCACCCAATCAAAAGTTTAGAAAAAATATATATTCAGAAGCACTCTCCACTCGTTTCTCAGCCACTGTCTATTCCATCCCCGTTCTCAAATGTCAACTTGACGAGTGAGTGTTGAGCGGTTGCGAGCGCGTACAAGTAGGGAGCGTCCGGCTCCGCTGCCCAGCGCTCCCACTCCCTCCCTCCGCCGAGCATTTTTGCTCAAAATCAACCGGTCTATTGCGCAAAAACTGTCTTTTTTTCCTGGTTGTCTGTAGTTCAAAACCACGTTATACATATTAAAATAAACGTGTTAAAATGAACGTTGTTTGTTCAGCTTTAACAGTACACGCCACCATGTTGCTGTGACGTGCCAGTAATGGTAATCATGGCATGTACATTTTTGAGCTTTAATAATAACACTATGACCTTGATCTATTTTATTTACAATAATCAAATTATTATATGTTATAAATGTACTAATTCATTGTCAAAAACACATCTACAGTACATGTATGGAAAAACAAGAAAATACTTAACATCACATAAACTACAATTTTATTTAGCATGAAAACAATAAACTTGATGGCCAGACTTGATGTCTGGTACTTCATGGTGATGCTCAAACCCAGGAATTATTCATATTCATATATTCTTCATATTGGTGATATTTCCTAAACCTAAACAGTACCTCGGCGACTGAAGAATCTTTCAAAATCACGATCTCCTCTTTCTCTTTTGGAGTTTTCACAGTGACCACGTTCCCTGGCTGAGTTTTATCTATGCTAGAATCTACGGTGGACTCTGCCACTGTTAATCCTACAGATGCTGCGTTCAAGTCACGTGGGAATTTATGATCAAAACAACTTGCTGCTTTCTGCTGCTCGTAACATCAATCTGTTTTATATATCCAGAACTATTCTACTTATAGTTGAACTTATGGAAAAATATCTTAGTAAATGCAGGGATACAAACAACTTGCTTTTTTTCACGTCAACTTGGGTGACTTGTGTGGATCGTCCAGATCCGAAGAGTTTTTCTTTGGGAGGGGGCTACGACTACGACTCGTTCGTTAGAAGACGCGGACACTGCTCTGTGGTTAGAATGTTTTTATCCGGTCGAGAGACAGCGGGATGCTGCATTCACTGGAACTTGGAAAACAGAGACAGCGTGATGCTGTATTCATTGGAACTCGAAAAATTCAAATTCTGATTTGGTACTGAAATCTTCCCACATTGAATTGTTTTTAAAAGGAAAGACAAAAATACAACGCAAATTAGTTATTTTAAATTGCCATGTTTAATTTATGTTTAAGTTGTTTTCCCCCAGATATTTTTTTATTAATTTCTTATAATTATGTCTTATTTAAATTAATGTTGTGTTTAATTGGTTGGGTATTCAAATCATATGCAATAATAGCATGTTCGAAATAAAAGAGCACCGTGCGCAACACTTTCTCAGTCACCCGCCTGACAATAACATTGTTTATCGCAATAATTTCAGGGACAATATATTGTCCAACAAAAGTAGTTTCAACGCAAATTTTCGTGCCTCATTTCGGTGCCATGCCCGAGCTGCCGATTGAAATACAGTGGTGTGAAAAAGTGTTTGCCCCCTTCCTGATTTCTTATTTTTTTGCACTTAAATGTTTCAGATCATTAAACACATTTAAATATTAGTCAAAGACAACACAAGTAAACACAAAATGCAGTTTTAAAATGAAGGTTTTTATTATTAAAGGAGAAAGAAATCCAAACCTACATGGCCCTGTGTGAAAAAGTGCCCCCTAAACCTAATAACTGGTTGGGCCACCCTTAGCAGCAACAACTGCAATCGAGCATTTGCGATAACTTGCAATGAGTCTTTTACAGCACTGTGGAGGAATTTTGGCCCACTCATCTTTGCAGAATTGTTGTAATTCAGCCACATTGGAGGGTTTTCGAGCATGAACCGCCTTTTTAAGGTCATGCCACAGCATCTCAATAGGATTCAGGTCAGGACTTTGACTAGGCCACTCCAATGTCTCAATTTTGTTTTTCTTCAGCCATTCAGAGGTGGACTTGCTGGTGTGTTTTGGATCATTGTCCTGCTGCAGAACCCAAGTTCGCTTCAGCTTGAGGTCACGAACAGATGGCCGGACAT
>OMKR01074055.1:7613-20454 GCA_900302355.1 Cyttopsis rosea
GGGGGGGGGGGCATTCAAAGCCTTAAATGGTTTCTGAAGAATGATGAAATGGAAGGCAGCTATATCATTACATGAGTGATTGGCTGTAACTCATTTGCACTAGTGTTCACTCAGCCTTTTCTCCTCTCTTTGTGGTTAAATCAGTTTTCTGGAGAGTCGCAGAGTTTTTCTGGAGAACAATTTATAACCATGTTATTTGCATGAGAATGTTGCTGACTGTACAACACAGCTGGATAGAGCCTCCGTCCTCCGTTATTCTCCCATTTAAACAAGCTTCTGGATGATTAGGAAAATAAAATGATTGATTATGTGAAAAGGTCCATTCTACAATAAACTTGAAAATCACTTTACATTTTGTCCCTTTTTCCCCCCCCGATCCTCGTTTATTTCCCCGATCACGCCTGTCTTGTGTTTTGTCTCTTCCTCCACCCGTCCCGCGCCCTTGTCCCGTGTCACAGTCTCGTTTTGCGTTTCTCTGTTTCAGGAAATCTCAAACGATCAAACATGAGCGACCGCTTCGACTGCAAGAACTGCAACGAGTCCCTGTACGGACGCAAATACATCCAGGTGGAGGACGAGCCGCACTGCATCCCCTGCTACGACCGCCTGCACGCCAACACCTGCCAGGAATGCAAGGAGCTCATTGGACACAACGCCAGGGTAGGGAGTCCTTCACGTCTTCTTATTCGCGCAATGCATGTCTTCACTTCCATGTGTGCAACCCCCCCCCCATCTCAAGCAGCATTCATGTGCATCGAGGCGTTGCTTCCGTACATTTCATCCCCGGTCGCAGGCACATGTTCGGCCTCTTCTTTTTAAATTACAGTGCTGTCCACAGAGCAGCTGGAGCTCTTGGAGGAACATAACTCTCCTGGTCTTTGGTTAAATGCAGAGAGCCGCTCGAGGCCTTTTGGGGCATGTGTAAAATGAAAACACAACGACTGGAGGAAACCTTCACAGACGCCACGAGGCCATCGGTGGCCTGTGAATTATCGGACTCCCTATCGGGGACGGGTAATAAATTAAAGCCCCTGTTTGCTTTGGCTCTGGCTCTTCCAACACAATACGTAACGGCACCCTTCCTCCTCTGACCCACTGCCTTGGTTTTAAATGACTCTGTAAAAACCCATTCCTCCGAAAATGTCATTTTTCATCCACATGGTATGATTTATTGGAGAGTTTGCTTAAACTACCACTGAACTAGAACATGTGCAAAAAGTCATACTCTGAGACTTGTGACTTCCAAGTCGTAATTCTCCCTTAAATTTAGACTTCTTCTCGACTCTCGACCTGCGATGACAAAATGTTTAAATCTCAGGGATCTCTTTGTGTTCTCTATGTGTTCTCTATGTATATTCTACGTCAGTGGCTTTCAAACATGTTACCTTACGGACCATTTTTCAAGGCCGATACTTATTTCGCTCCCCTTACAGATAAAACACCGCCACTATGTGCCAAATAACAGCGGGGGAAAAAGCAAAGACTGCATTTTTCAACAGTTAGTGGGAATAAACAAAGAGATGTGAGGCAATCCCATGTGTAACTTTCCACTTTCTGTTTGAGTTCAGGCCTTTTTTGGTCGCCTTAAACACAAAAAGATGCCTCGCAGGGATCGATTGTAGGAAAGGGAAGTACAATTTGAAGGGCTTTCAAGAAAAGAAATTCAATTTGGAGACACCAAATTTTGATTAAAAAGACAAATTTCAATTTCAAACTCTCAAATCGTGAAATGTTTGAAACGAAAATAATTCTATTTCAATCTCACGTTTCAAGACTGGAGAAACATAGTTTGGGGAAACGACGGGTACTACATCTTCCCGAAGCTCCGTTCCCATGCCCCGACCCTCTCCTTCAGCTCCTCTTCCTCCTCCTGCAGGAGCTGTTCTACGAGGACCGCCATTACCACGAGCACTGCTTCCGCTGCTTCCGCTGTGACCGCTCGCTGGCGGACGAGCCCTTCACCAGCCAGGACGACGCGCTGCTCTGCAACGACTGCTACTGCAACGAGTTCTCCTCCAAGTGCGTGGCCTGCGACAAGACCGTCATGCCAGGTAGAGACTCCCAGGAAAGAAATGGACTCTCAGCGATGGTTTTTTCCCCGAGTTCATGAACGCACCATTTGTCTAAAGTGTTGAGCGATTTCTCAGTCGATGAGCCCCGCTTGTCAATAGATCTGTCCCAGCGTTCTCACACCCTGCTAATAACTTCCTTTTTTGGGGGGGTGTTGTTCAGGGCATGTGACGGTAGAGATGTGACGCTGTTATCTTGCTCTGCTAAACTTTCCTCCCAGCGGCGGCGTCTTCCCCCGGGCCCTTGTTGGCAAAAATGACCTTGCACCAGTCGTGTCAAATGACTAAAGATTACCCAGGGTTTATGCGGGAACTCTGTTTCTTTTTCTGAAACTCGGCAGTCATTTCTTTCGGCTTCTGTTTTTCTGTGGAATGTGGTTTAAGGCTTCACTGCTCTCCCTCGCCCCTTAAATCTACAGCCAATTGCACGTTTAGAGCGCCAGCCTCCCTCGGGCCGCCTTTCAGGTCCCAACGCTCGTAAAAAAAAAAAAAAAAAGAAACAGGGCCGTGATTAAGGGATCTGACGTCCGTTCTCAAAGGCGTGACCGGCTCCCGGTTTTATTAACCGCCGAAATGAGGCGTGTTTGTGGAGAGGCACGCCATCGCTGTTAAATAGGTGGGATGTGTCATGACGTTGGGCAATCCTGCGTGACTACTCGGTGGTTTGTCACGGCGTGTCTGAGTGATTGTATCTGGAATAAAGCTGCCAGCACTGGCAGCCAAGCGAAAACAGGTTTAGCGTAGCAGCGATTAGACACTTTTGGTTGTGTGAGCACTCGCAGGTTGCATAATCTCGTCATCTCGTCCCCTCATCTCGTCTCTGACGCTGTGATGCGTGGATTCAAAGACAGACATGACGCAGAAACCTGCCAATGCCAATGTCAATGACCTAAAAGCACAGATTTGCAACAGGCCCCCTAAGGGCCCTCAACAAGGCATTAGTGTTGGAGAGTGTTTCCCAAACTCTTTTTTTTTTTAAATGGCAACTTAACAAGAAAATTGTCCTCTGTGATCGCTTTCAGTTTGTGGGGTCGCAGAGTCACCCGCTCGCTCGTCATTTGAGTCGAAAGATTAGTTTTTTACGAACAAATCGTTCACCAGTCTTGCATGACTAACTTCGTAGGCTGTAATAATAAGCATAGTTATACATGTTTGTTTTTAGTGGTTAACCGGATAGCGGCGTGCCGTGGGATTATTTCATTATAAGAAGGTTGGGAAACACTGGTGTAAACTATACAGATTGTATTGTGTTTTCTATGCTTGGCCTCGTGTTCAGGTCCTTTTGTTGTGGTTATATTTGCATCTTCTGCTGCTGTAAATACAGAACTTCAACCTAGGCGAACAATAAAGTTATATCCACATTCCCAGAGACACATTAAAGTCAAGCATTCTGATAATTTGGTCTACTCGGGACAAATCTAGAAAGACTTAAAAAGTCTTGACAATATATTAATAATACCAAAGGCCACCAAGGATGAACCCTGAACACAAGCTGGAGTACAGGTGTGAAAATAAATGTCCAACTCCACATTTTTGAATCCCACTGCTTTGAAAAGAAAAAACCCCTTTTATTTTTTATAAACTTTTTTTATTTTATTTTTTTTCACAAATTGAACGAACGAAAGAAAGAAAAAGTTTCTTGCTCACTTGATTTCATGGACTTAGTGAATAATCGAAGGAACGAACAAATGAACGGCCTCTGTGTTTCTTGTCACTTCTTCTCACAGGCTCCAGGAAGCTGGAGTACAGCGGCACCACGTGGCACGAGGACTGTTTCATGTGCCGCGGCTGTGAAAAGCCCATCGGCGCTCAGGCTTTTATTCCAGACAAAGACGACTATTACTGCGTGCCGTGCTACGAGGGCAGGTTCGCCCCCAGATGCAGCCACTGCAAAAAGGTGATGAGCGCGAACTCGGTCGGTCTCGATTTGTGCGTGTCGACGATGCAAGTCAGACGGCACGCTGCTCTTTATCCATCACGTTCGGTACGGCTAATTGAGACGGTGTGCCCGTGCTCCACAGGCCCTGGCCAAAGGCGGAGTGACCTACAAGGACGAGGTGTGGCACAAGGAGTGTTTCCTCTGCACGGGCTGCAAGACGCAGCTGGCCGGACAACCCTTCACCTCGCAGGGCGACAGTCCCTACTGCGTCAAGTGCTTCAGCAACCTCTACGCCCAGAAGTGTGCGGGCTGCAACACCGCCATCACAGGTACGCAGCGGAGCATTTAGTTACGCCGATAGGGGCGCGGTTACCTACGGGAGACAACACCGGCAGCGAATCAAATCCACTGAACATGTGGGTGTCAGGGACATCGTGGTCTTTTCTTTCCATCAGCAGATTGTTCTGGCTTATGTAAAGAGACGCTGCATGCCAGGGCAAGAGCTTGCATGGGGTGGTACATTACACAGCCCACAGCTATGAGTTGATGAGTTACAGCGCGCTCACACGTCGGTTGGTATTTGCATCCCCCAGGGTTCGGCGACGGCAAGTACGTGTCCTTCGAGGAGCGCCAGTGGCACCAGCCATGCTTCAAGTGCTCCCGCTGCTCCGTGTCACTGGTGGGCGCCGGCTTCTTCCCCGACCGGGAGCAGATCCTCTGCACAGACTGCAACAGCGACGAATGACCCGCTCTCCTCCGTTATTGTTCAGGAAAGCCCTCACTCCGTCGCCGGGTTTCTCCGTATACCCACACGATTGTGCCCAACACCAGCCCAGGCCTCCTCGCACATGAGCACTGCCTTATACTGACCCACCCTGTTGTATAAAAGCTTCTCGTTATTGTTCCGTTTTAGTATTTACATCAACTCTACTCGTCTTGTTAACTTAAAGCACATTCAGCTCCATGTATAAAATTTGCATGAACTAGGATAGACTGACCGTTTTCTTTCCTTTTTTTGTTGTTGTTTTGCACTCCAAAGAAACAATAAATAAACTATACACTATGTCAAATATTAATACATCAGATTTAAGGGGAATGTTTTTTCTTCTGATTATAGTCCGCACTTTTATACGGATATTTTACAAGTTGGTGCGAATGGCCTTGTTCTAGCTGTATGTATTAACGTACCTTAAGCCTCGGTCTCAGCCTTGGAAGAGGAGAAAAAAATCAGTTTTGACCTAAAATTGTGTCATTTTACAAGTCTCTTACATCAAGGCGGCTGATCTGCAAATAAATAAAAGAAAAGAAAAGCATCTGTTCTGAAAACAATGTCGTGCACAACACAACAGGGTGTTCGGAGGAACAGGTTTTGCATTAAGGTTCCCAACAGGAAACACAAAGTAGAGTTCACTTTGTAATTATATTGACAGGATGGGGACGTCTACAAAGGCTCATATTGTTCTCTGCGATGTTTAAATGCTATGATTTCGTTCAGCTTGGTTGATGAAGATTCTTCGCTCACCTACACTATGCACTGAACAGGTGCCGAGGAGAAGAACTGGAAGCCCTGGAATATTCAAAAAGAAGAAGAGCCGTAAAAATGTAATTCACTTTATTGAACGAAGCAAAGGATCTTCACTCAGTAAGCTTATTTTAAGTTCTTCTTTTATGATATGTCACCTACTGTAGGAAGGCTTTATGCTCCTAAATCCCCCTATTAAGTACATTGTCTTTTCGGGGATGGCCCCCCACTCACCATCATCCCATCCGGTCCCAAGAACACTTTATAAATAAAAACCTTTTTTTTCTACTTAAGTAGAATTCAAATCATTGACCACTTCCAACCCCGCTGTCAAAGTTCATTGGAGTGACAAGTGTCATCAGTATATTCTAGTGAGACCATATGACTCTGCATTCATTTGAAGGACCTTCAGCAACTCAAAGTAAAGATCTGGAATGCTGAAATGGGAATACATACATAAATAATCATAACCCCTCCCTGCATCCACTTCCTAAAAAGGTGCTCCTCCTGGAGTCTTTATTTTTCCACGAGTAGTTCCTCATAGATGCGTCCGAATTATTCCTTATGTAATCTACATAAATATTTACAGTTCCAAACCCGTCCTGCTGACATGGTCTGATTGTGTTTATACTGAAGCCACGCCAGGGTCGTCTCCGCGCCACGGAGAAGAAACAGAGAAGCTGCAACAAGATGTGCAGTAACCCTGACGTACTGACTTCATGTCCAATTTGGACTAATTCCATTTGAGGGGCCGTTTAAATTTTTTTGGGGGGGGCGGGCAGTTGCGTTTTTAAAGCAGATATTTTACTTTTTACTCCGCTGCCTATAAATCCGTATCACTTGTGTTGTGTTTTTCAAAAAGATTTTTCCCACTCATGCAATCAATCTAAAAAGGACCATAATGGCCGTTTTGGTCTTTTGACAAATAGGGACGGAATGTGTCTTCACACAAGTACTTCTACTTTTGACGACTTCAGTACATTTAATATTGAGTGTTTAATCCTTTTACTTGAGTGGAATGTCCACTGGATGACTTTTCTCACCCAGAGACTTATGGGTAGAAGATTTTAAGTACTTTTTTCCACCATTGAGCTATTGGATCCAAGTCCAAACTGCCTTGAAAGGGACTTGAGAGCCGTTTGTACACGAGGGACGCTTCATTTTGATGGCATCACATATTGAATTTAAAATGACTGTGCTGTCCACAGATTACAGATTTTGAGCTGGAAAGTTAATGTTGACTTGTTAAAAACACTGTAGATATCATTGGACACAATAACCAAAGAACATCAGCAGACAGGGTCCAGAAAGGTCCAGGGTCCAAGGCTCCTGGTTCGACCTTCTCTGTTTGGATTGGAAACTTGACCGCCGTACTTAAATATTGTCACCGGGTCAGTCTCTTTAAATGATACCCACCACACCCCAAGAAAAACATTTTGCAGCGATCAACTCGTGCATGAAAAACCAAAAGGCTCTGCGGCAGCTTTTATGATGTCTGGGCTTTTCCCATGACTCTTCCTGAAATATGCTTGACCCTGTTTTGCGAAGATGTAAAAGAGCAGCCTTGTTTTGTCCCAGGGGGACGAGGAGGAGGAGGAGGAGGGCCAGCGGCGAGGCCATAAGAGTTGCACGGCCAAATATCCAACATGTCACGTCATGGCGGTTCTCTGGGCCTTTTGGGGCTCGGACGGTCTGAGATACCGAATTAATTAATTAATGAGGAGGAAGGAGGAAGCTGTTCAAGAAATTATAGACGCGCTAATGACTCGCAGGCCCACGGTCAGACGCTGTAGATCTCTTGTTTAACTAACACAGAACACTATTAATTGTTGTCATTATAAATTCTTTGTTTTGCTTATTGTTGTTATTATTAACACAATAGTATTATTATTATATGTAATGTTATATGTGTGTAATAATAATAATATATGCATGTGTAATAATGTGTGTAATAATAATAATAATCATAATCATAATCATAATCATAATCATAATAATAATCATAATAATAATACACAATAACAATACACAATATTACTAATATTTTTTCTTTGCTTTTTTTTCTATATTATCTTAATAATATGGCATTATTTTATGAAGTTGTGATGCTCAAAGGTTACATTTTGACCAAGAAGTGAATTATTTAGCTTATTACATTTACAGTTCCTGGATACGAATACTTTTTTGAACTAATGAAAAAATGCTAATAAATCATTACTCCCACACACACACACACAGCCCAGGGTTAGGACTGGTATGTTACTGTGTGTGTGTGTGTGTGTGTGTGTGTGTGTGTGTGTGTGTGTGTGTGTGTGTGTGTGAGATCATTATTCACACCAAAAACACATTTCCTGCCAGATCACATTACGTATGGTTGTAAGTGCATTTTAAAACAGTGAATAGTTTAAACTGAGTCATGGGCTGAGATGCTCCCTGGTCCCAGATCCTCCACCTCTCTTTTAAAGTCGGACGCTCTGTGGGAGGAGACGACAGGGAGGGGACGAGAAAACACTGCTGTGAGACTCAGTCTGTGTGGTTAGGACGGAATAAGAAAAATGTATAGTATGTCTTCAAACCCAGTTAGGACACAATGTTCAAGCATCTTGAGTCCACAGGCGGTCTTTCCATTTGGCATAGTTAGACAATTGCCTGGAGCCTCGTGCACTAGGGGGCCTCGTGAATTAGTGTGGATCTGTGTGTGTGGAAGTATCCCAATAATTAGAATAAATTAAAAAAAAAGGCTCATTAGAGAATGTACAGAGTGGACACGGTGGGCGGAGGAGAGGAGACACGCAGTATTGTTGGAACTTTCGTGAAGAAAAGTTCTGCTCTTTTTAGAGATTCGGCTCCTTACGTGACTGATTTGTTATTTCAGTCCATGCCTACAACACAATAGACCAAATGCACGAATGTCGTCTGAATTCATTACATAAAATAAGTCAACCAGGTGAATAAGCAAAAGTAACTTCTTACTACTAGGAGGCACTACAAGGATTATCAGCACCTAGTTTGATAAATTACATGATTATACCGTTCAATATGGGGGATTTCTTTTAAATCGGATATTATGAGATATTGGAATTCAAATGATTGAAGGAGACATTAATAATAGGCATGTCAAGTTTATTTATATAGTCCTTAAACACAATACAGTCGCAAAGGGCTAATAATACTCAGCGGTTCAAGGAGATAAGTCGTTGGATGAGAACTTCAGTGGAGGACTTGAGGGTTTGATGCCAAAGTTGCCAAAAAGTCATCGTCTGCGCACGATCGCACGGTTAGCTGCTTTTATCTGGATCAAACAGTCATAACGTGCAAATACACATAAGATTATGTGTATTTACACGTTAAACAACCTTTCAGTCACAAGGTAGGATGGCAATCAGTTTTTAGTAGACGATCACTTTTTGCCACGACACCGGCAACACAAGTGCGTGAAGCCCAAAGCTGAGTGGGAAGGCGACGCCGGTGGCCCGATGGTGTTGTAATCATGCACTCAGTCCACTTGACTGTGAACGTGACTTTGACTCTGACCCAGACTCTGGCGCTAGGGGGGTTTTGCAGCCTGGTCATCATGGAAGGGGGATTCCTCCTTCTGTACACCCATCCCGAGGTTTCTTCCTTTTTCCCAAAGGGTTTTCTGGGAATTTTTCCTGGTCCGGTTGGAGGTTTAGACCAAGGGAATGTCGTTGAGTTCTCTGTGAAATGTGGGTTTGTGAAGCCCTTTGAGACTGTATTGTGATGAAGGGCTGTATAAATAAACTTGACTTGACTTAACTTGTGAGAGGAAGCGGTCCGTGGCTGGAGTTTTGAAACACCTCAGAGTTGACTGTTGTAGAGATGTTTTATTGAAAGCTGGAGCAACGCCTGTTGTCCTCTACCATTCATGTCATACATCTTAGTTTCAAGAAAAGTTGCAGATGAAAGCCATGCAATCATCAGGTGCCATGTGTTCATTCAGACATTCATCATCTACAAGACAGCTATCTCACATCACATCACTCATCTTTGCAACAACAACAATCTTCTGAGGTGTTGCAAAACTTCAGCCGTACATGGCTTTCTCTCGGAATACCAACTAGTGCCATTGTTGCCGGAGGGGGCCAAGTCCCCCCTCAGACCCACCGCAGCGGGATATGTTGTTGTTGCTGCGATCCAGCTACCGGGGCAGAGAGGGAGTCAAAGCGGCCACCTACCCGTCATCCGTTGACATGTTCTGGGTGCGCGATTACAACATCATCACGCCACCGGGTCGCCTTCACGCTGAGCCTTGGTCTCCAGGAGCTTTTAAACACGTTCTTGTGTTGCCTGCTTTCAAGAGATCACCTGGCATCGAACCCGCAAGTCCTCCAACGACTGATCTCTTTGAGCCACTGAGTCTTAAGAAGAGTAGTCGTCTCCTCCAATCATTTGATTCAACGAACAGGACTTGGACCTGTGATGCCTGGGTCTGAACCGTCATGCAACCAGGTGTCCTTCACCCTCGTCCTGGTCTCCAGGCACTTTTAAATACACCTTTGGGGTGACTTGGATGGCAAAACGTGGACTTGAAGCTGTGACGGCAGCACTGACTGGTTGAATGGTTCAGTTGGAGTTCTGATTCAGCTTTGCTCAGAGAAAAGAGTTCACACTTAGTGATGGAGAAGGGCCTCACATTGGTCCTGCCTGGGGCCTCCAAATCACAGCCGTTGGATGAGTCACTGCAAGAAGAAAGAGAGGGTCCTAATGGAGAGACTTTGGAACTTTTTTTCCACAAATAACTCTTATATTCCTATTATATCAATCAAACACATGAGAAATTAGTTCATTTTTCAAGTTAGTATATTCCGTTTGAGAGACTTTCACCTTTTACTCCACAACTTTACATTTCGAACAGTCACATATGAAATCAGGGACTGGATCTATCAAACTGCTGATTTATTGCTCATCTATGATTTATTAGGTCCATATCCTCATAAATGACTGACACCATTGATTCTATTTTTTCCTTCTTGTAGATTATATCAGAACAGCACTCAGCACTCGTCTGCAGAATAAAAAGTCACTTTATTCCATATTACAGGCAGGTTATATCAGGGCACAGGATATGACAAGTACTTTTAATTTTCTTATACTACTATACTTTGAGTACATTAAGATCAAGTGCTTATATTACTCAAGTAGAGATGTCAATATGGTCATTTTGTGAGGGTACTCTACTTTTACTTCAGTAAAATGTCTCAGTACTTCTTCTACCACTGGAAGTTAAAAGGCACAAGGAGGGACTGGTGTGGTGGGACTGAGGGAACCAGTAATGGTGTCTTGCATTCCAAATGAAATGTGACTCTGGGATGGTGTGGAGGCAGAGCAGCATGAAACCCAGGAATGCGTTCTGGGGTGGGAAGGACTTGAGCCCGTCACTCTCTCCATCACATCTGTTCTGTCAGCGCTTCCATCTGGCCAGGGGCCCCCAGGGGCCCTCAGGCGCCGGTCTGAAGCCCAGCGTGTGATGACATCATCCAAACGTCATCAATGTGACGTATTAGTCATCAATGTGACGTATTAGTCATCACTGTGGTCTTTTTAAATGATTATTTTTCAGTGTTGACACGATTCAGGGATAATTGGTTTGTTGAAGCACATTTCTTGTATTACAATTTTGGATTCCAGCCACTTGACTCGGAAAAATGCTTTGTTATATCTAAGACAATAGTAAGATAAGTTATATGCTAGGAGATTTTAAAATTAAATCAACCCCTCTTTAATTCACATCAGTCCAATTGAGGGCAATACCTGCCTTTGCTTTAACACCACCCAGTGGACGACTTTGGGATTGCATGATGACCACACGTTATGTGTGACATGTCTATCTATTGCCTGTGTTTCATTTCCACAATTTCAACAGCCGAAAAATAAAATGTCAAATGACAGCTGATGAAAAGTGACCAGTATAGCGATAGAACTGACTTGTTTAACGTGCCCATTCACTCAAACTAGAACTATTTTAGGTAAAACAAACTCCTACTGTGAGAGCCGTCACAAGAGAATGCGATACCAATCAGCGACAGCAACATGGAAAGTCACTCACGTCTGGTCCGATTAAGATCCTTAATATATAGATAAATGTCTTCAATGACATTATTTTTTAACAAGGACAAAAATAAGTGAAAAGAAAGATTAGAAAGTCAGCGGCCTCTCCGAGAATTTGACGATTTCAAATCCTCCAGACTTCACCGAACTGGATCGGTGGCATGACTACCATTCAAGTGGCAGGGCTGGGGGCTGGTCATGATAGCCAAAGCGGGAGTGTTTTTAGAGTTTCACTACAACAAAGTTGTGGTAATCATTGCAAGAATCAAGTGATGTCTTGGTCTTTTATTCCCATTTTATGCACAAAAAAAAGCCGTACAATAAAAGAAGCTGTTGCCAATAAGGAGCTATGGTATGAATGTCAATTTTAGTAAACTTCCTAGACAATTTCTGAGACACGGACATCGGGAAACAAATGAAAAACAAAATAAATATGCTTTTTACCACAATAGAATATGGCGTTACTGTAAAAGGCCCTGGCTGGGTTGTAGTTACATGCAAGACCAATACAGATTTTGTCTGTCGATCAAAAGAGGCGTTATCACAAAATGATGAAAAAGGTGATGGGGGGGAATGTTACAAGCAATATACACAGGACAGGCAGAAATATGACAACCATCAAATGAATACAAAGTTCACAAAGTCCAGAAGGCATCACCACAGACTTCTTCTGGGTGTCCAGTTCATCCTCTTCTCTCCATTAAGTTGAATAGTCCTGCAGAAAGGAGAGAACAACCACAGAAAGACATTACAGCATTTGCAGAAAATAACCTAGGATTGAGAGAAAAATGTCACAGAAACTGTCCAACTTACAGCTCTGGGTTTCTTGTTCACCTTCATGTCGAACCTGAAACAAAATGCAAAGAAACAGAGCTTTAGACACTGGCGGCAGCACCACACTACAGTGACGGAAGCTAGAGACGTCCATATGAGCGCCTATGCGTTACCCAAACCTGTAATCTCTGCATTTCACATAAGCAAAAGCTAATAACTTATTTTTCATAAATGAAATTTGTGAATATAGCCAAACTTTCATTTGGAATAAGAATGGGATCAGGTAAAACAAAACAAAGTCAAGTGAGATGCTGAGATGTATTGGAAGCACACGATTCAACGATGCAGTGTTGGACATGCAGTTCGGCTCAATAACTAGCAGGCATGGACTAAAAATAATATAAAATAAAATATAAAATAAAAACTAGAAAAAGAGACTGCAGAAGAGAAAGGATGGGGCTGCAGCAGGCAGGACGTTAACACCACAGGAGCAGGAAGTAAAATTCAGACTTACTCAAAGTCATAATC
>OMKR01074058.1:0-11693 GCA_900302355.1 Cyttopsis rosea
AAGCCTGGCTGTCCACCCCCCACTGGGTGCAGATGTTTACTCCTCCTTGGGGATAAATCAGGGGGCGACAAAAGAAAAAAAGGCCACAAGCTCAAGATGAGTGCGCACGCACGCACACACACAACACATACACACACGATATACGTGGTACTCTTGAAGTAAAAAAACTACAAATTAGTTTTCTATGTCCTAGGAACCAATAAATGTTTACCTCATGCACACCAGCACAAAGCAGAAACAAAAAACAAAGTTAATTATCATAATTCAGGGAATATCAAACTATATAAGAGGTAAAAAAAAGTGACCCAGGTATTTCAACCACATTGGGTCTTCCTCAGGTACGTCCCCTTTTCAGCCAAACTAGAAGGGAGATAACTAACCCTTAAGGCTGCATTCACACCAAATCAGGCGATGCTGCGTTTCGCTGCAGGGTTGTGCGGCGGTGTGGCTATAGATGGCCCATTTGTGTGATGTCATGTTGTGAACTTTCCCCCCCAATCCAGAAGGTGGCAGTAATGCACCTAAAAGCAGTTTGCCAACCGCCATTAAAACAACAAAAGAGAAGCCTTTTCCTCCATTTTCTGTCCGCAAACTCAAACAAATGGACACAAAAGAAAGAAAGCTTCTTGGTATCGCTATTTTGCAGCATAGACTGCAAGCCAGACACAGACGTCGAATCTGGGTACACAAAATAAACCAAGCGAGGACACAACTGGGAGAGTATCATCGTTTGGTCCAACTCCGCCTGAATAGCGCCCGGTTTCAGTGGAATGCTACAGTGCGTAAATAGCAATAAACAAGGTTTGTCTGATCGCCGGCTTATGGGATTGGCCACCGCATTGTGACGCCGTATTGCATCTCTACAAAAGTTGAGTCTGGTTCAACTTTTTCAGCCACAGCGCCGCTGCGTTTCTTTCCGGCACCCCCCTGCGGTCCCCACGCCGCACTACACACTACCCCCTACCCCCTTCAAATAAATGGGAGGACTTTTGGAGTTTTCGCCGCAGCGCCTGATTTGGTGTGAATGCAGCCTAAGCCATTTTCTGCCATAGATTTGCTTGGCGGTTAGGCAACACCAACTAAATAACTAATCGTGGATAGCTCACTTGTTTAAGCAAATAAAGGGTGCCAAGAAGGGAACACACAGCCAAACTTCCTCAAGTAACACCCAAGTTGTCTAAAGAATGTTTCTGGAAATGGTGAAACGGGATAGGGCCTCGTTGACCTTGCCCCGGGCCACTGATCCGTCACCAGCCCATCTCATTAGCTACATGGATGTGTACGCGGGAGGAATGCAGGGTCAGCTGACTGTGTGTCTGTGCATGCCCCATGCAGAGATGGAGAATGAGGGCGAATGATGAAAGAAGCGCCAGTGATGTAAGCACATGCCACAGACTTTGCTCCGGCTGTCTTCAGGGCCGTCCACACTCTCTCTCGTCTCACTCTGTGGAGGGTGAATGTCGCTTTCCTCTGCACCCCCACCCACCCAATCTAACAAACATGGCACGGCATTCCTCTCCGAGTGCATCATTGCTTCTTACAGAATGTCACTCTTTTCCCTCTGCCTCCCTTGTCATAAACTCCCTTTCTGTCTAAGCATGAATATGCGTGCGGGAAGATGCACGCTAATACGCAAAAATCTACACATACACGCACACGCACAAACGGTCACTGGGGGCATCAGAAAGGCAGCTACAACGGAGCCTCTCCTCCTCTAACAAAACAAAGAATCTGACCCTCTCGGTGAGGAGATTACAGGGCTCACACAAAGACACTGTCTCAATACCTCAGGCCTCTGGCATAGTCAGGACGGCCCAGTGTGAGAGGAACTTCCAGCTTGTGTGTTTTCCTCTTTTCTATGTCTTTCTGTGTGTTTGGAAATGGGAATGCCTTTGTGTGTATATTAGCCAACATGTGTTTGGATATGGATGTGTACTGCTGTACAGTTCTGCAAAACGGCCGAAGAAGATGAATGGTAGTTCCCCGAGTTTAATAAATGGTTAAAGAGGCCATAATGGACTGGGCCACTGAAAAAAAACGACTGTGTGTGTGTGTGTGTGTGTGTGTCCTAAGGCCGAGTCTCTCACAAGTCTCCCAGGGTTTGCCCTGATCGTAATGACAGAGTGTGCATTCTATGAAAGGGCACAACAAGCACATCCTCCCTGGAAGGCTCTCCAGTGTTGCCCAAATCCTGATGGCTAGTTACTTTGCAGTGATGTCATGGAAGGAATATTATTACACAGGGACAAAAATACATTATTAAAATAGATTATTTTCCATCCCAAAAAAAAATAAAAATAGCGCAAGATTGTTTGTCTGGCGAGGCACCGAGGCAATGTCTTTCCTTCATTATTGTATTTTTCAGAAGATAATAAGATAATCTCGTTCCTCGCGCGTTCTCTTAAATGCTCCCTGCAGCTGGAGTCAGGTGTGAAAGACAACCTGATGTGTTTCAGCGACTAAAACCTCTCTGTGAATCAGTAACCTTTACCACCCCCACCCCCCAGCACAGTCGTGTCCTTGTGTGAGCTGAAAAGAGCCGCAGAGTTTCCAGTTTCCTCAGTGTGACTGTCAGACAATACGCTCTGCAGCTGGTATTTTGTGGACTTTGTGGCTCAGGTACTGAATGCATTTATCCTGTTAGCGTTGAGTGCACACCAAATTTCAACTAAGCCTAATCAATATTGTTTGCAATAGAAATAGTTCTACATGTAAAAATGCCAATGAGTGTGCATAGATTTTCATGTGTGTGTGTGTGTGTGTGTGTATGTGTGTATGTGTGTATGTGTGTAGTCCTCATCAACGCATGGGGATCCTTGCATGAAAAGCTGTCTCGGAGGGGTTTCTGGAAAAAGTAAGCACCCAGAGTGAATTAATCCATCTCTGGGTAGAGTAAGTGCATAGACACAGAGACAAAGGGTCCACATGACCAGGCCTGTCAGAAATGGGAAAAAAAAAAAACATCTTTCATGGAACTAAGCCTGAAGCAGCACATTCGGGACACAATATTCAGGCTGCCGCTCCAAATCCAAAAGGATTTTGGAAGATGGATTTTTACGTAGGTTGGCTGTTCACTTGCTCAAACAAGTAGGACAGGTTTTCTTTCTAGAACAATAGGGAGAGAAGCCAAATAGTTATATTCAGTAACTAAAGAACTTTCCTAGATAAGCATGACTATTCTGCATTCTTCAAATTGAAGCTCATTCATCCTAAAATGATCAAGTATTATTTCAAGAATGTCGTTTTTTTTTAACGCATGCACTACTACTCGGATAGCTGCACAGATCAAGTTTCCAGAATTATTTATTTAGGCATGCAGAAGGAAACTGGGAGGAGTAGACAATTTAATAGAAGTCATAGTCAGGTTCTTTAGATATGAATTCAGGTCAGACTTTCTGAACAGGAGGACAGCACAAATCACAGAGATGGGAATAGCTTTGACCTACTGTATACTGTCCAAGCTGATTACTGGGGCTGAAGCCAAAAGCAACTGGAGATAAAGAGTTGACAACCAAAGTAACACGAAGCAGGGGGGAGAACTGAAACGGGTGATGAAGGAACAATTGTGCTTTCAAATAAACCAAGGGAACATTTCAGCATTTTTTTTTTGTTTAATACAGAAATATAACATGCCTCGTAATCTGCATTTCCAAGAGAGAGCAGCATCACTGTGGTACGCCGCTCCCATACAGCCACAAAGAGCGCAGACTAATCTAGGGCATTTCCTGTCAATCAAGTCCTCGCAAAATTCCATTCATTCATCTCCCCGCCACTTCGTTTGTTCAGCCCGGCTCTACATGCCGGCCATGCCTTAACTCCGCTGTAAAAGTCTCCCCCTGCCTCTCTCTCTCTCTCTAGAAGGGAGAGCTGCGAATCACCAGTAATCTGCCATTAGGAAAGAACAGCAGTTTGACTGCATAGCTAGTTTGGTGTGGCGGCTCAGTCTGCTCCCTTGGAGGGGACAGTAATGACTAGCTAGCATGGGGACAACATTATCATTAGATGCAACGCACCAGTGTGAGAAGCTGCAGGGTGAGAGTCCACGAATGTCTGAAAGAAAGACTGAGAAATTGCACTTCGCCGTCTTGTTTCCCCCAAGATATTCACCAAACTGCAGCTTGGGTGTAAATGTATTTAGAAATAAAGAAATAACAACGCACATTTTTGTCAGCAAGTCATGATTAGGTATTTCAATAACATAGACTCATTATTTCTGATTCACGGTCCTTGGTCGATTACCCATAATTTGAATTATCATTGATCATTTCTCAATCATTTTTCATTTCATTTCTCTATCATTTTTTCTGATTCATGGCAGGCAACTCAATTACGATTAATTACTCAAATTTTTAAGTACATGCAACATGATTTCATATCTTTTAAATGTACTTAATATGATTCACTGTAAAAATGTTACAGTAATATCATGAAGTAAAAACAGTTATAAACATAAGACTTTGTAGTGTATTTAATAACAGTGTTTCCCAACCCCAGGCTCCAAGTATTCCCTGCCCTCCAAGGTTAATCTTCTAAAAGTCAAACCTTGCACACCAAGTACAGACAGTCTCGTGGGGCCTCACCCGAGTCAGGCGTGCAGGTTGGAGGTGAACTTGCAGGGCAGGGGGTACCTGAGGACTGGATTGAGAAACGTGTTTGGGCTGCTGCCATTACATTACTGCACGTATGAACCTACTCGACAGGATACGTTGGTAGGTCCCGAGTCTACATCTGTACAGACAGTAGAAGTCGTCTTTGGCCGTTGTTTGCTACGTACTATACAACGGTACAGACTGTGTCTGGAATGTATGTTGCGGTTAACTACTATTTGAACAAACTCCAGATCTCACCCAGACAACTAGAAAATATTGACAGATGACACACATGGTGAGTTCATATTCGAGGGAGAGCCTTATATCCGCAATCTTTACAACCTCAAACCCACTGCGTGTCAGAGAGTCAAGAGAGACAAAGGGTCTAAGTATAGATCACTATTCTAAGTTTTCTGTTTACACAGTGTCTTCCACACCTTCCACCCACACCACACAGCAACCGCCGATAGATAAGATGTCAAACAAAGCCACACTTTATGGGACAGCCACTTCCAAGTAATGCTTAACTGCCCTGAGTCTTAAAATCAGTCATGAGAGGTAGAAATGTAGGCAGGTGCTCGCCCCTTGGTTAGGCAATACTTGCAGAGAAGTGCAAATCATCCTTGGCTTCCAGTTTCTAGCAGCTGTTAAACCAACAACGATGAGTTGAGTGATACGATTTGGATACTATATACAGTACACACACTTAGTATCCAAATAATAATACACCACTTGCCCACTTACTTGAACTCTCAGATTGAATATCTGAGATTGGCTTTGTTTCGCCTGACCTCTTCAATCAATACTTTATGTGCATTGGGCAAATACTCCTTAGCTCTGAGTAAATAACAGTTTAGGGTGGAGCCAGCCAGCATTACAAATGTGGCGGGCTACAATTTCTGGTGAGCTAGATGCAGTGTTACAGGTGGAAGAATAGTTATTTTGATAAAACGTCTCGCACGCCTTGAATGTGTCATTGTGGTTTTGTGCATTCGTGCGGATCAGTGCATGTTTGTGCGTGCTCTTACATACACGGCAAAACTGTGTCACTTGAACAACTTTAAGGTCAGAGTGCTGTACACCTTAATGCCTTGAGCAGTTAATGTGACAGCATGAAAAAACCGTTGGTTAGACCTGTCTGCAGCACTGTTAATGTTAGTGTGATTGTATCAGCTCAAGCTTTATGAATACTTTTTTTTTTTTTTTTTAACTACTTTCTGAATCATTTCTACAAGCTTCTCCTGTTTTCTCTAATCTTCACCACATGGCCATACTGGGCGATTCTGCTGCTACAGTAACAAAATATAGAATCTTATCTGAACAAAACACTATTGTTTATGGAGGAAAATGTCAGCCAGTAAAAACACACAAAGCATTTAAGTATTACAGGACATTACATCAGATGGAAAAACAAAAACAGGCTGATAGCGCCATTACAACATTCCAACCACACAGCTTGATGAACTTGGCTTCCAAAAACATCAATATCCAACCACAAACACAAATCAAACTAAATTATTTAAATGTAATTATTTCCCTGTAATGAAACACACATTTTACCACTTAATTTCTGTTGAAGCGATTATTCTTACTTTTCTCTAGGTTCACATTTTGACTCCTCATTTTAGAAGACTATGCAGCGCTTCGGGAGATTAGAGAGAAGAGATCTCTTAAGGTGTAATTTTAGTTTATCAGTCGATGGAAAGGGAACTCCTCAGATAAATGGAGAGAGTACAATTTTGTGTGAAATTCCCAATGCCTTTATCATCTTGGTACCTGATATTCCACAAATGCCAGTGGCGAGCGGGTAATAAATCCCTCAGTAGAACATCTATATCTGGAGCATCTAGTCTGGACTAGACATCTAGACTGGACAAACGACATCATTGAAATCAGATGGAATAGTAATTAAAACCTAAACATTCTTGTTCCTCCATGGCACTTGTTTGGCCACCACCCGACTTCTGCAGTATTTAGTCTCATCCTCAGCACCTATTTCCACTTTTGCAACATGTCAACCACTGGTGACAATCATGACCAATTTCAATCATCTGTTCTCCCCTCTCTGGTTTATGGCCTGCCAAATCAGTATGATTGCCAGGAGTTTGGTTGCTGTGGAACAGCAAATCATGGTTCTCCAAGAGCCCACCACTATTAAACAGAGACAAGCAGAGAGACAGTTTAGTGTTGTACCTAGATGTTTTTATATCTCCCATTTGCACCTAGAGTATCTCCAATACATCATTCCTAGGCATAGACAGTCACCAGGTGGAAAAATAAGCCACTCCTTAAGGAATGCAGCACCTGTCTTAGGTCACAGTCTCAGGAATGTCCCCTCTGGTGATATTTCTGTCTCCATAATTATGAGAAAAGAAGGAATTAAACAACAAATTGAATCAGAATGATGTAGAGACATATTTCCTAGGTACCACCATCACATCTAATAAGTAAGCCAAGAATGTGAAATAACCCACTGTTTTCAACAAAGGCTTAGTAAAGCAACTGTTAAATCTGACTGAATGGGGTTGTCCCCAGCAACGTAAAGGCATCCCAAGTGCTTTCTGCGGAGAGGAAGAAATATCTTTAGTTGAAGAGTAGTACTAAGAAGGAATCATGAATTCCAAACGCCTCAATGCTTTTTTCACATAAAACCTAGAATAAACACTGGTACACACTGTGTTTCAATAATGCTGCAAGTTGCCAATAAGAACAGTAATATACATAGACATAGTGTTTATATGGCATGACTCAGAGCAAAATGGCAAAGGGAAAAGTAAGAATCAGCCAAGACAGATAAGAGATATTGGATTATGCTACCTAGTGGCTAGCAGGCACGACTGTGCCCAGATGAGGAGTTTGGCGTTGGACAGAACCGCCAGGCATCTTCCCCTTCCACAGCCCTCCAACCAGATGCCTTGACAGACAATCCTAACATGGGCAGCTCAATAGAATTTCTATCCTGGACCCCAGTGGGAGCACGGGAAGTTGGTCTGTACATCCTCTTCACTATAAACACTACAACCACCAACTGGTCCACAAGAGACAATCTGTGTGTGTGTCTGTGTGCATGTGTGCGTGTCTGGCTACATGGTGGGCTAGAACCCTTCAGTTAACCATTTATAAAGGAGGAAGGGGAAAAGAGGAGTATATCTAAAGTAGCAGAAAGGAAAATAGCTACTGACCACAGAGAGGCTGTACATTTATGCTCAGATGATGTGTGTATACTGCGTGTGTGTGTGTGATGTTGTGAGTTTTGGGTCAAGTTCTGCATGCGTCAGATCTGGACGACTGCCATTCGAGATGTGTCATGTGAGCATGGTGTGGTTTGAATCGTTTTCCCTGAGGCCCTGGCCATGAATGCTGCAGTTACTCATGAAGCACTATTCAGTGTTAAGGGTTTATATATATATATATGAGGCCAACACGCAAGCGGCAGCAGCAAGAAATTTAACTCCCATCAATTTTAAAAGCTCAGAATCATGGAGCAGAGGTTTAGTGACTCACTCTCAACGGTAAGTTAATTTTCTTTTACAGAGCTTTTGGTGATTGACAGCCAGAGGAGATTGACATGGCTGTAGTTCTTCCTTATAATCATCATCATCATCTCTGAGTACGCACCAGAGATCTGAGGGTCTGGGAAGTATGGCATGGCCTTTGTGACTAGAGCTATGAGAAGAGACCAGGGGCATAAACGGACTCTTGACAGGGAACCACTCTTAGGTTGAGTCATTGAGGAATATGCCATAGGGACTAGCATTTATTTATGTTAGGGTTGGGGTTAATAATTCAATTGCAATACTGTACACACATTATGTTATAATCTCTAAAGATTATGTATAATAGTCAATAATTTGAATGGAGATGAAACAAAATGTATTGTGTAACATTGTAAATTGTCCCATATAAGGGCAAACAACAAAATGATGCATCGGCCTAAGTAAAGAAGTACAAATATAGTTATTTTAAGAACCATGATCTGAAAGATTCTAAGAGTGTATGAGGCAAAGAACATATATATCATATCAATAAAATAACACTTTCTTAATCCCCAGGGGGGTTCTGGAAACAACTCATCTACTCCGATGAGGCTGTTTGTAAATAATGTCTAAATGGTGGAACAGGTACAATGAAGAGCCAGGTTGCAGTGGGAGCTAAACACTGGTCTGAAGAACAGGCCTTGGGACCCAGAACGGCTTCTATGCTATTGTCTTCATGGGCTACGTTTCCTCATCTTCCTGTTTGCACATTTCTAACCTCTTACCTCAGCTGTTCATTCTTTTTTACATGATAGCACAGATTTTGTTACGTTTTAGTGTATTCGAGTTGTCATCTGTATCTGACCCCGATCATTTTGTAAAATTGTTAGATTCCACAATGATGCGTTTCCATCCAAATTTCAGGGGAATTTTGGTTCAATGTTAGAAATGCCGCAATATATATTTTGGGTTGAGGCATATGAATTGTCTAACCAAACCATTGAAAATGTGTGTCAATAAATGTCTCTTCTTTATATGGTCCTTTATGCATTATAGGGTTTTACTACGATAGTAACATAAAATGGACAAAAAAAAGAATTGCTAACTAAAATGTGATTACTGTGACAGCGCTAAGTGCATGTTCAACTCAGACAAACTGTGTGGGCTGAGCATGAAGTGCTAAGATGTTTGTTTGTTTGTTTTGCACATCTCTGTCCAGCTCACCCTAAGGGCGTGAATGACCACATCCTGGGCCTCCAGCTCGCCCTCCAGGATGCTCAGGAGAGTCAGCAGCTCTGCTCTGCTCAGAGCCTCCACGTTCATCATCTCCTCCTGGCAGAGAGGGAAGGGGAGAGTGGAAGAAAAAAATAATTATTTTTTTTTTCAAATAAGTGACTATCAGAAAAAAAACCTGTCTGGCAATATCACTTTAATGGTGCCTATAAAAGAATTACGAAGATATGGATCATTAAATTATATCACCAATCTATGAGCTCAAACATTAAAATGAATGCAATTTTCCAGCATTTAGCAGAGGGGCTGGGGACAGAGCATTACATTGTGTGTTGTTATTGGAGGATGCAAAGCCTCTAGGATGGTAGAGCTGCCCTGGGATCCCATCTGGGGCCTTCCAGGGCTGTGCTCTGGGTTATAAACAGGAAATAATTAGCATATCTGAATGTGAAAGAGAGACTGATGGTTGTCTGCTCAAAACCCCAACTGTCCACTTCCACTGTGATCGCAATAGTAAGATGGAACAGATTGTTCCAAAATTGTTCCAGATTGTTATTTTTATCCAGCTCCCTCATGCTCATAACGTAGTTATCCCATTGTGCATTGTAGTCTTACACCTCTCCGTCTTGCCTAATCTTAAGGGCAAGACAACACATCTTGTACTGTTGACATCATCTTCAGAATTGTGGGAAAGGAAAGACACACCTCATTTGACTGACTTTCAGGTTTAGGCAACCGTGTCTCTCAGAATTACACCATTATGATCCTTTACTATATTTATTTCTATGCTGTCAATTAAAGATCATGTTTTTGCATGAATGTTAATATATAAAGCACATTAAATCTAATGCGCTGTACAGGTGGAGAAAAGGTCAGTCAAGCAGCAGAAACAACTTCAAATGTAAAATATGTGAAATATGCATCAAAATGAGCAAGTGTCACAGAAATGTACTACCTTCCTACCTCAATAATGTCTAAAACTAACACTATTCATATGCATGATACAGGAGTGGGCTGTGTATAAGATTTAGGCATGTTCAAAACCATTTATTTCAGACCAGGCGCTCACTTTGATAATTGCCAATAAAATACCTACTTTAAATAATAACATCACATTTTATGATGATATAATAATCTATTGTTTTGGAACTGTCTTGAAGTTTTGCTATGTCTTTATAATCTCCATTCACCCTTAAGTAGCATTTGATTGCAGCCAGTCTGTCTTTTAGTTTTCTTTCCCTTCGCTTTAGGCGGCAACGCTATTCCACCATGTTACGTTTGCATCGGATTCATGAATCACGGCATTATTATAGTACATGTGTAGATGAGACCATCAGACCGATGATACAGTATCGATGCACCCCTACAGACACGGGATTGAGTGTAATGTTGTGAAATTACACATAATAATGTCACCATCTCTCTCTCTCTCTCTCTCTCCTATTTACCGTCAAGCAGGGCTGAATCTCAGCGCATTCTCTACTTTCTTGCATCAGTGGTCGAGAACATTCTCTCCCTTAGAGAAAAAAAAAAACAACAACCTCACTGCATTCTGAGGTTTACCGCTAATTCACAAATAAGCGCATATGCACGTAAGTGTGAATAAAAGTTAAATTGCTTGTCCGCTTTATGTGCATAAACAGGCAGACGTATACACGGTGCGCTCGAAATATGTGCGGTTGAGCCAACGACGGAGTTGGGTTAAAATGCGCCATGTGTAGGATAACGAAACCAGATACACTGTGTAATCAGTGCCCACTGCTCGATCCTCCCGCTGCTTGCACTCGTTGGTGCTCAAGCAAGAGCCGCTATCCGCACCGTGCTTTTCCCTGGAAAATGATGGAAAACATTCCTGGGATGCCCGCACCATGGGAATCCCTACACAGGGTAAATCCTTCAATCCCGCTTTTAGCCAAACGGCATGCACTTCACGTTGTGCAGTCAGGGTTCAGGGTGTTTATTGTCACCCGGGCTGTACGGCCGGGACGCTCCGGTACATATAATTAGAAAAACAGAAAATAAAAAGCAATAAGGTATAGTATAGGTATGGATCAGGGTGTGTGTGTGTTGCATGGAGACAACATTTCCAATAATAATAATAATAATAATAATAATAATAATTAAAAAATATATATATATTTCCAGCACAAGAGAAACAACCTTATACGTCTCCACCTTGACATAATGACGTGCACACACATCCCGTACGAGCCCTGCGTGCGGGGCTGCTTCTGTGCGTGCGTGATGCTGCACGTACACGCATCTTTTCCCCGGATTTCTTGTTTTCCTCCTTCCTACCGAGAGATCTGAACATAAACACCTTTACTGCACCGCTGCGACACGGACAACAACCTGTGTGATCGCGACATGCTTGTCGGGAATGAGCGCAGGGTCC
>OMKR01074059.1:0-12133 GCA_900302355.1 Cyttopsis rosea
CCTGCAGTCAGCCCACCGACCCAGGACTAGGCACACAGCTTACCTCACCACCCCAAATGCTGTCGTCTAATACTAATCACTGTATTCATTCAGCTCATGTGTCTACATTACCAGGCCCTGGAGCTTCAATGCAGGTACCCTCACTCTGTTTTGACAGCAGTCCAGCCACAAGACCCAACTACCAGACAAACAGGCCAGTCTACAGCCTGCCAAGTGCAACCTATTCGGTGCCCCAGCAGAATGTGCAGACAACAATGGCCTCTACCCTCCTACACCCCAGCTCCCAGAAATGCAAACTGTACAGCAGCCCACCATGAACCCTTCTGTTACACCCCCTTATCCAACTCAGTCTGTGCCCCAGGCCCCCATGCCAAGTTTTCAAACACCACAAACAATGAACATTATGAACAATCCCCCTGTGGCTGGGCAGACCCTCCAATATAGTATGGCCCAACCCCCCAGGTGCGTACGTCACAAGCTGCTGTCCACTACTCTCAGGACCTGGCCCGTGGTGAAGTGGCCCCCATGCCACCATCTGCCACCGGTGTATGGGGCCCCAACACAACTGCGCCCATTCCCCTGAATGTCGCTCATGCATTCTTTGATCACACAGCTCCTCCGCAGGCCCCTGCTCTCGTACATCTCAGGCACCTGCTTCAGACCCTCAAGTCAGTAGGACCCAGGCTTTTGAGCTTCCGAGAATTACAAGATGAGCTTATAAATCTCGCAAAAGAGACTAAAAAGTTCCGGTCACAACACAAGGCGTGGAAAACATACGCCCAGGCACAGGTCACCCCGGAGTGTGGGGCCAATGTGAAAACGGAAAGGACAAAATATACCTCAGAGTTGTCACAGTTGACAGAGATGGTAAAGAAATTAGGTCAAAACCAAGAGGAGCAAATGGCTCACCTTGAAACGAGAATTGCTGCTCCGCCCACTGTTCCTTTGCCAAGAGTCCAGCCATCTCCTGGAAATACAACCCAGAGCTCAAGTATTACATGCTACCGGTGTGGGAAGCAAGGACATATAGCCCGTGTCTGCAGAGCGGTGTTCCCGGAACCCAATCGAGCCTGGGCTCGCCAACCCCAACCCTCGCCAATCCCCATGATCACTGCAGAGGGAGTCAGACCTGACTCAGCTCAGCGTTTAAACGCCTAGAGCCCGTGGTAACCGGGGCAACCATGGGCAGGCAGCAAGACCTCACACTGCAGGTGAACAAAACCGGTGATGGAGGAGAGGACACCCCTTAGTGGGTCCCAGGAATGAGGGGGATGTGGAAGTTAATGGAACAAAGTGCAAGGCTCTCATTGACTCTGGCTCTCAGATAACCAGTATCACTCACGTTTTCTGGCGCAACCACCCTGAACTTCAGAAATAAAAGTTACAGTCCTCTAGAATACCCATTGAGGCGGCAGCAGGTCAGGGTGTGCCCTACCAGGGTGTCCTCCACATTAACTTAAATGTGTTAAGGAAGGAGTTCAAGACTGTGCCAGCTTTTGTTGTCCCTGATTCCAAGTATCGCTCCTCTGTCCCCTTGCTTGTGGGAACCAATGTAATCCGCACCTCCATGAGTCACCTCCAAGCAGCCTATGGCCAGAAGTTTCTTCACCATGTCAAAGAAAGCCATCCAGAGTGGTACACTGCCCTACTGGAGATTGGGGGCACTGAACACAGTGGAACGGATGACATGGTGGGTCCTGCTGTGTACCAGACCACAGAATACACATCCATGTGGGGAAAGAGATGGATTTAAGGTGTAAAATCAAGGTTGGCCCACAAAAAAGTGTGATGAGTGATGAACCTGTCCCAGCATGCTATCACGATCAAGCCACACACACATCTGGCCAATGCCTTCCTGGTGGAGAATGTTGTGGATTTTTCAGACAAAGAGCAGGGCATATGTCACAATAGCGGGAGCAAAGAGGCATGCCTGAGTCTGGACCAAGTGGTGGGCAGTTGGGAGGTGGACTTAAGTGAAGCAGCGGTGGAGAATGAGCACCAGTGCTCTCTCCTTAAAAAGCTTGTGGAGAGGAATGTAGGTGTGTTCTCTTAGCATCCCATGGACTATGGCCACACAAATACAGTCCAACACGATATTCCCCTGATTGATTCTAAGCCCTTCCTGCTGCCATATCGCAAAATTCCCCCTGCGCAGTGGCAAGATGTGAGGAAGTTTTTAATGGAGATGGAAACAACAGCCATCATCAGGCCTAGTAAGAGCCCATATGCCTGATGTGATCGTAACCAAGAAAGATGGGTCACTAAGTGCATCGACTACAGAAAGCTTAACTCTTGCAGCACACGAGATGCGTTTCCCCTGCCGAGAATTCAGGAGGCCCTGGAGGCCCTGGGGCAGGCAAGGTACTTCTCCACCCTTGACCACATGTCTCGTTACTGGCAGGTGGAAGTGGCGGAGCACAACAAACACAAGACTGCATTCAGCACACCTATGGGGCTGTTTGAGGCCAACAGAATGCCCTTCGGCTTGCAGAATGCTCCGTCCACCTTTTTGCGACTCATGACCTGCTCTTTTGGGGACCTAAACTTCACCACCTCCTGATTTATCTCAATGACCTCATAATTTTTTTCCAAAACCTTTGATGAGCATCTGGAGAGGTTGCACCTAGTGGAGCATGGCTTGAAGTTGAAGCCCTCCAAGTGCCAGCTTGTGAGAGAGGAGGTGCAGTATTTGGGTCACTTGGTGTCTGCGAAGGGGATCAAGACAGACCCAGATAAGATCAGTAAGGTTAAAGTCTGGGTGAGGCCCACAAATCTGAAAGAAGTGCTGCAGTTCCTGGGGCTTGAGCCCAGCAGAGACGAGGTATCCCGCACACAAAAGTTTCTCGCTCTGAAGTGGGCAGTGACACACAAGTTCTACGACCATCTCTATGAGTGTAGATTATCAGTCCTGACGGACAACAACCCCCTGAAGTATGTAATGTCCTCAGTGAAGCTGGATGCTACAGGCCAGCGGTGGGTGTCTCGGCTGTCTGTATATGATTTTGACGTCCAGTATCGAAGAGGACGGAGTAACGCAAACGCCGATGCCCTATCCCGTATGTCCAACCAGGAGGTCACCCAGGTGGCATGGAGAGAATCAACCCACTTGGGAGTGGGGAAGTTCCCCAGGCGAGAACACTACTGCCTCAGAGGAACCTGAACCTCGATCACTCGAGTCTAGTCAGCCCTACAGGGATGTGGGAACAGTCACTGCCTGCCATGACACAACAGGAGATCCGTGCGGGACAGAAAGAGGACCTGGTCACCGGCCCTGTCTGCACTTTAAGAGTCAGAACCAAAAACCCAGCCGCAGTGAGAGGGTCAGTGGTGGTGGAGAAGGGTCCAGAGCTCCAAGGAAAAACCCGCAGAGAAATTGTTGCCTCCCTAAGAGACTCTTAGTTGCAAGTCATGCGATCAGAAGAGGACCAGTGGAGGGTAGAAAGGGGGTGGAAGGTGTGGCAAAGGGCCAAAGCGAAAAGAGCAGCAGGACATAAGTAACTCAACGAAGCTAGTGCATTCACCTAGATAGGGGTTACATGCACACATCTTCGATGCAATATACAACATGTTCAGCTATCACGTGTTTATTGTGACTGTTCTGAGTGTTTCTCTGTGTTTGATGGGTGGTCTTGGTTTTATTTTGTTTCGGCTGATGTCTGGGACACCATCAATTAAAGGAGAGGTAGATGTAAGCTAGTAGCCTAAATGATCCGCGAGGTCTCGCTGTTATCCCCTTGGGAGTTCAGCAGATAGCGCTTTTTGTTCCTGCCAGGACACCGTAGTACTGAGGTTCATTGTGCACGGAGACACAATTTTGTTTTAGATTATCGCCCTAATTTGAAAGGTAAGCAGTGTGTAATATTGTCCTATGCTATCCTAAAATATTCTAACTAAAACCACCCATCCAACGTATTGGTGCATTAAGATGTTTATGTATGTTTGGACGTGGGTTTGGAAAGTAGGCACAAGTAATTTAGACATAAATATTGGCCGTGATTTTGTCTCGCTTGCTGTGCTGGGAGAGTTTCTTTAGTTATTGTCAGGATATGTCATTTTAAGTTATTTCTACACTAAGCCATGGGTTAATAGTGCCTTATTTAATGTTAATGTGCAGTCATTTGTTATTTTCAGTGTTTTCATTTTTTTTTACTACATGTATTTATTTTTGTACTGGATTATGTTCGTAAAGTGAGATTATCGCCCTCCTTTGAAAGGTTGCAAAACAGCAGCAGAAGAGATGGCAGTCGGCAGTTAATAAAAAAGGTGCTTCCTTCTCTCCGCACCCCACACCCCATCTCCCATCCATAAACACAACGCAGAGTCTCAGGGTGTGTAGACAGGCTCCAGTACTGGTGGGGTATATATATATATATATAAATATATATATATATATATATATGTGTGTCTGTGTGTGTGTGTGTGTACATGTGTTAATCATTCATTCATGTCATGGAGTCCGCGAACAGATGAATTGTACATTTCTAACATTTTCACCTAATTCATTTTTAAAAATTGTGAATAAAAGTGGTCCTAGAATAGAACCCTGTGGCACACCTTTGTTAACATTCATAAAGCTGGACTGATAGCCATCAGCCACAACAGATTGTGTTCTACCACTGAGATAATTTGCAGACCAATTATGCGACTTTTCATCAAATCCAATAGATTCCAGGTGTTTCAAAAGAATTTGATGATCGACAGTATCGGAAGCCTGAGATAAATCAATAAAAAGGGCGACACAATCCTGCTTGTTATCTAATGCACTAGCAACATCATTCAAGACTTTTGATGCTGCCGTCACAGTACTATGCCCAGGTCTAAATCCCGATTGATATGATTTTAAAATGTATTGAGATAAAAAATATTTCACCTGTTTACCAGTTTCTTTAACACTTTAGCTAGACATGATAGTTTAGAAATTGGTCGATAATTATTTTGTTCATTGGACTGACCGCCTCTATGTAAAGGTAGTATGTCTACACATGACTACACAAACTCCTCTGGTTCCAATAACTCGAATGTGGCTTCCATCTATTGCACCAACACACTGTGGTACTCTCCAACGATTATGGAAGAAAGTGGCCATTTCTACCAACTTGTCACCATCAGGACAGTAATGTGTGCAGGAAGCAGCACCATGATGGGTGCGTTGCAGAATTCCTGAACACAATTACATTCAGTGCTTAGGCCTACCCCAAAAAAGTGGCTTCTAGTCCTGTATTCACTTCCGGTGGCCAGCTTCCAGATGGCATTTGCCACACAAACGGTAATTTGTGTTCCTTCTCCCCATGACATGCCTGACCCGACTGCAGATGTACTCAAACGACTCCCTGGACACAGAAATTCTGTACGAATTGTACAGAACTAAAATCTGAAACGAATTGTGTCCCACCAGTGGTGAGGTCGTAGGTGTGCCCAGAAGTAGATCGTAGGTGTGCAAGACCACCTGGAAAGATAGAAATCGGCGTATCATTAATTAATTTGATTTGTTTAACTGCAATGTGATCGATACCAGCGTAGTTGCTGCTAGGTGCTAGGTAGCTAGCTATATCCACCTCGCGAGCTAGCGAGCTTGCTTACAACAAAGGCTAACATTAACATCTTACGTTCAGTGTTAATGAGAATCAAAACATGTCACGTAATTACCCTTCTTCTTTAACATAATCGCCGTCCATAGCAATCGCGACGAGCCGCACAAATACTTAGGACCAGTCGCGTTTGGATGCCAATGTCGGCTCGCAAAACCAGGAGCAACACTTGATGTGACATAGTCCGCCATTGTTGGTGGCGTGCTTGGAGTTGGCACAAGCATTGCTGGGATAGCTGAGACCTATGCAGATGTATACAGTGACGTATTGACATGGCTCTCTAGCACGTTTTATCCCGTGGAAAAGCAAACCGGTCCTTAGCAGGTTCACAATTTGAACCAGCTGTGAACCGGCACCAGCCCAGAACCAGAAATCGGTTCGCATTGGTGGAAAAGGGGTGAGCTGGACCATGTAAAATGTTAAACACAAGTAATAGAATATGTAAATCTGTTCTACAGACTCCATTTTGACAATACAAGCACAAGGTCATGTGCGCATGGACTGTGTGGGCTTTTCCAGACACGCCTACTATTTTTTCTTATAGACACAACAGAATGTGCCAAAGGGCTGGGTAGGTGATGACTAATTATCCTCTCAGCCAGTCACTTTGCTTGCCTCATAACTCTGAAACAGCTGTGCCAACTAGAGTGGAGTGTGACAAAAATCTCTCATCGAATGGAGAGACGGCTTCTCCAGATAATATTATTGTATTTACACTGCACCACAAAGCTGCATCCGAAGGCAGATGCCGTGGCCTTTAAAGTGTAATTTATTTTAAATATTGAGGTTATGAGTGTCTGTGAGACAGTGAAAGTCCGACCATGTCATTTTCCATCAATACTGCTGCTTTTCTTCTGCAACACAGTAATATAGATAATAAATCTATAAAATCTGTTACAAGCACTTGCTGACTCTGTTGCAGGCTACAATAAAATCAATAGTAAAGAGTAGAAGCAATAATACTTGGCATTAAGTTGTTTGACTGCATCAATCCAACAGTATTTCAGCAATAATTCTGATTCCATTGACCTTTATTGTATTGGGTATGGTGGCAGAAGTTTCAGAGGAGAATCTCAATTGACATTCATCCACACATACAGTAAAACCGCCAAAACTACCTCCATAACACTGGTGGTGAGTGAGATTTCTTTTTTTGTGATTTGTTTGAAATTACCCTTTAGATTAGGAGATTAAAAGACTGGAAACCATTAACAGTGCAATGGGGGCAAATAAGAGGATGTCAAATTTAATGTCATATAGTTGGAAGAATTTCTTAAGATGCAACATATAATATCAAAAAGGTATAACATACACAACAAGTTATATGACTTGTCAGTTTTAAGTGGGACATAGTGTGCATTTCTCCACAATCACAATGCAGTGGTCTAGTTTTCAAAAGAAAGATTTTCAATGAGATAAGAGTTTGTCATTGTCACCCAACATTTTATCAATGGTTAAGCTCTGTGCACAGTGCAGCGCAATAATGCATACCGACAGTCAAACATCGCATCAACCATACAGTAAAACGTTTGATCTAAAAACTTTTTTGGAGACCGGGAGTGACGGGCTTGTGGAGATGTCTTGGTGCCCTGCTGTGGTGCTGTATCCTTATGGTTCACATCTGGCATTGTTGTCTCATTAGATAAATATAATAATCGGACTCTGTATCCGCAGATACCCAAAGTTAAAGGGCTCGGGATCAGAGCCAAAAAACCTGATCTGGACATCCCAACAGTAAATGGACATCCTTGAATAAGCATGGTCACATTTAATACCATATGAAAATACTTACCTTCTCAGTTTGACTCACACACCACCTCAGTGTTACTGTCCAGGTGCACATTCTCTGAGTTGGTGGGGGGTTGGAAGACTGGGTGGGAGGGAGGAGAATGCAATTAATTTGATTCTGACGTGCTCCAATCAGGCCCAAGAAAAACACACATATATAAGTATTGTTTAATCACTTTAGATAAGCAAATTTTCTTTTATGCAGAAATATATGAAGAAAGATAAACACTTAGGATCAGTGCTGATGTCATCCAGGGTTTTGCCCTTGAATTCTGCCAGGCGTCCCTGTTCCAGAGCCATGAGAACTTTGCTAATTTTAGCAAGTTGGAGGGTGCCCTCAGGAAGTCTGTAGAACTGCCAAGGCACTCTTATGTCATGGCCAAGAAAATCAGCTAATTGATCCAGCTCTGTATTACTGAGGTTGAGAACTTGAGACAGAGTTCCTGTTTGTTTGCGCAGTTTTGTAGAGGTGAGACGTTCTTTTTGCACCACAGATCTTGGCAAAGTGTCAAAGGCAATCAGACCCATGGGAGGAGGTAAAAGAGGATGGTCTTGCAAATAGTATATGTTATCCTGAGGAACCCCACATTCCTGCCGTTTGCTGACAAGCAGATCCAATGCTTGCTGCATCGCTGGGGTCAAAAGCCCAGGAACCTTTCTTCCCCTTTTTCCTCTTATCTCTATCCTCCTGAAATGTTGACAGTTTCTTCCATTATTATTCCATCTGGTTTCATATACTCTGCGGAATGTATGAGCATCTTTTGCTGCACTGTAGTTGTTCTGTACATTTGCACGGCTTTCAACAAGCAGTGAAATTTTTGTCAAGCTATGTCCAATTATGAGAGCAAAACTTTGGCACTTGTATGCATTGGTTTCACTGTTTGTTTCACTGCTTGCACAACATGCATGAAATTTGCAGGTTTGATGTCGTCTTGAATGGTCTTCAAAGGAGTAGTTTTCCTTGAGCATACCAGAAGCCTTCCCAGCTCTCTCAATTTCTGCCGAATGTATTTGTTTGCCAACATCATATCCAAGCCTGTTTTACAGATGCTCACCATACTCCATGATACAGACATTAGATTTGACTGCAGAATAAAATTAATCTTGAACCATGTTGTTTAACAGCTTCCAAAATTATACTTTGACACCAGGTGTACTGTACCAGGTACAGCAAATGCACAGAGGGCCTGGACATGGGTTTTGCCAGGTTTTTGTGGAACACCAGGCTTGAACTTGCAGATCATCATGTGCCGCCAAAGGATTTTCTTTATGAAAAACCTAAACCTAAGCCTTGGCAATGTACACAATGCAGTAAATTGCGAGGAACAATATTTCCAACACCAGCATTTTATATGTCAACATTGTGCGCAAAGTTGCCCCTATTTCTCAAATGTTCCAGATGCATTTGTCTTTCTTTGGATCCTTTTTGGAAGGACACAGCCTGTGGCTAAGCCTCTGGCTTATTGTGATGAGCACGCTCCAAATGGCTTGCCAGTTTTCCAACTCCCAACTTACAGTACGAGCAATATTGCTTTTTGTTGTACATTCTTGACCCATTCTCCTTTTTACAGACAGAAGGTATGGGAAGTGAACCAGCAGATACTCCATCTCCTCTATGGAGGGAAGAGGCACTGTCAGGAAGATTTTTCTTCAGATCTGGTGTTGAGTTTACTAACAGGGCTCCAGTGTCTGTTTTGATGAGTGACCACTACTGGTTCGTGTTCTAGGACGGGATACACTGCTTAAACTTTGCCTTTTATGTCTCATACCAGAGTTGCTTCCTTTTCTTGAGGGTGAGCGTCCTCTGTTAAGCACCTGTCTCTGTCATCCATCTTCCTTGAGTCTTTGCTTGTGTCTGTACCATCAGAATAATCCGCACTAGTCTCAGGTATATATTCTTCTCCACAGTCATCTGAGGTGGGGTCAAAAAGCTCATCCCAATCGAAATGAATCTGGTTGTTCATCTTTCGAAAAGAAAATGTGAATTTAAGTCAGCCAACTAATTAAACATTTGCTATGTACACTTTACTTCACACAATATGTGAACTATCAGTAATGAAATGTAAAGCACATGCATTAATGTTTTCTCTACATTGTCTGTTGCTTACCTGTATGCTTTTGGTCCTCCTCAGCCTTCGAGCCTTCGGAGAGGCTAAGACGGAACTCGGACTGTCCAAAAAAGTTGATGTAATTTGGACCAGTAAATGAAAAGGAAAAAAAGATGAATAACACAATATACATGAAAATGCTCAAATGTATTAACATCACAATACCTGACAGCTATTATTAAAATGGATGGGATTTGTGGATGAACTCATTCATTCAATTCATCAGCATCCATGTAGTTTACAAGGGAAGGACTCATTCAAACTGTTTTCTTTGGCGGTGGGGTTCTGGTTCATCTGAGCCCTATAGAAAATAAAAGATATAATGAAGAAATATGTATAACACACATACACAAATGTATACAGATGCACATATATGCAAATACATACATATGCAAATGTATACCAGCATTCAAAAAACTTGGAAATCACCAAGAAATTTATATTTTCCATAAAAAAATGTATACTTTAGTTCAGCAAGGTGACATAAAATTGATTTAAATATATAGCCAAGACATTACTTTTGTTGAAAATTGCTACTACAGCTGGAAATGAAATTAATTATTCACAGAAAAGTGCAAAGTCCCATTTCAACAGCCATTACTTTACTGACCCGATGAGAAAAAAATTTGGCTCATACTTACTGTAACTGGTCGTGTTTAAATGGTCAGAAATAGTCCGATTAATTGCTTTCATGGTCAATTTCAAAAACATAAATTCAAAGCAAACATTAATTTTTCTGTGATTTCAAATTTTTGAACAGTACTGTACATTTATCAGTTGGATGCAAACACAACTCAAAATAAATGGTGTAATCTTTCTCTCTCTCGTAAGTAAATGTGTACAATATAATTCAGTTGCTGTGGACCCCACAACTACAAGGGACCAGACAGGTGTGTGTGTGTGAGACTGGGAGGGGTTACAACTAAAGACTGGTCTTCTAAAAGCACTGGACCCCCTTAAATCACAAAAAAACAGAATGTGCTTGGCAGGTTACTTATGACTTGAGAGTTACATTGATCTAAACAAAATCAAAATGTACCTTCAAGTGCAAACACTTCAACAATTAATCAAAGAGAAAGGCCTTAAAAACTAAAGTATGAACAAATGAATGACAAGAAAAGAAATTCAGACAAAATTAGTACCTGCATCTGGGAGCATGAAGATCCCTGAGGATCCTGCCCTGTGGTTCTGGAGAACTCAGCCTCAGAAGACTCAGTGGCGGACGATTGTCCTCCAACCTGAAGACACAATTAATCAAAGAGGAAAGGCTGAAAAACTCAAGTTTCAACAGTAACATTAATAACCATAAGTCGCTGCAAAAAAAGGTCAAAAAGATGAAAATTGTATTGATTGATAGTCCCTTAAAGTCAAGTCTAATTTACACACATAATCTATATTCAGATGTAATACATGTACCGTATTAAATACAGACCAAGGGGGAAAAAACAAGGGTGGATAAACTCCTGATGCCTGTTACAGTATAATGTGCATGCCAACTAAGCATAATGTTAATTTCCATCGCTTGAAATTTACAATATAATCAATCATTCTACTTTCAACACTTTCAACACCTATTTTAGTCACTGCGGGTGTACGTTTGTTAATGTCCCAGCAAAACTGTATTTTGTAGTAACGTACAAGTACAGAATTCTGAACAGAGTTTTCAACATGTTCCTGCATGTTTCACAATAAAAGTCTTCTTAGCAAATGAAGGGATTCTGTCCACTGAAACTCTAGAGGGCTTTTAATTTGAAAGGGATACAAGAAGTATTGAGTTTGTATTAACAGCATGATGCAGTGACAAATATTTTACATGGCTAACGGGAGCCGATCAGAAAAGAAGGAAGCTTCATACCAAAACATGACCAAATATAATTATGAAACAGAGGGAATTAGAAATAAAGGCTTGTCTCTAATAATAGCCTGGTACCCTCTGCATTTGAGCCAAATAAACCTCTTATTGCACTATATAGACCAGCGGTGCCCAATACGTCGATCGCGATCGACCGGTCGATCGCAAAGGTAGTGTGGGTAGATCACGTGGCATTGAAAAAATAAAAATACATTTTTTTAGCCTATCATCCATCCTCACTGTGGCGTTTGCCACTTGATTGACGTACAGCTCAGCCAGTCTAAGATCTCATCTTTCTAACACACGGTTCACCACGCATGTGCGGTCAACCCCGCCAGCTGCAAATCACTGGCGAGCTGATTAGCTAGTTAGCCTGCCAATTTATACAATTCGACTAGAATGAGTGGGGAAGCTGGACCAAGTAAGAAACCAAAAACTTACAACTTCCATCCAGAATGGGAGGAGGATGTTTTTCACGATGTCATATTCAAAGTGCTTTTGTCTGATCTGCAAAGCTACGGTCGCTAGTTCGAAGAAGGGACATGTGGAGCGGCACTTTGGGACAGTTCACAGAACGTACGACGCTGACTTCCCTCCGAAAAGCCGAGGAAGAGGAAGGTGAAGGGACTGAAACCACAGTTGTCCGATCAGCAGCATGTTTCACAAAGGTGACTTCAAAAGCGAAGGCAGCCACCGAAGCATCGTTCAGGGTGAGTCACGCCGTCACTAAGCACAAGACGTCCTTCCAAGATGGAGAGACGGTAACAGAGCCATTCGTTGAAGCAGCTGATTCGTTG
>OMKR01074060.1:0-11929 GCA_900302355.1 Cyttopsis rosea
ATCATGCTGTGAGCGTAGGGCTCGAGATGGAACATAAGGTACCAGTAAGTCTGTGAGATAGGAAGGTGCTAACCCGTGTAATATTTTGAAGGTAAGTAGCAAAACCTTAAAGTCACATCTGAGGTAAACCGGGAGCCAGTGCAAGGTGGCCAGTATAGGGGTAATATGGTCAAACTTTCTAGTCCTAGTCAAAATTCTTGCCGCAGCATTTTGCACTAACTGGAGACTTTTCGTACTAGACATCGGAAGGCCAGAGAGCAACACATTACAATAATCTAGGCGCAATGTTACAAATGCATGAACTATGGTCTCTGCATCACTCATAGATAGAATGGGCCGTATCTTGGCAATATTGCGAAGATGAAAAAATACAGTTCTGGTAATGTTCTTAATATGCAGTTGAAAAGAGAGAGTGGGGTCAAAAATAACTCCTAAATTCTTTGCTGAGTTACTTTGGGTAATAGTACAGTTGTCAAAGTCCAGAGTAGTATCCATAAACAGCTGCCTGTGTCTGGCAGGACCAATAACCAAATTGCAAGACATCAACTGTTTAATTTCAGCAAGACACGCCTCCAGGATATGACAATTGTGCGGGTTAGTAAGTTCTAAGGGCATGTATAGTTGGGTATCATCAGCATAACAATGAAAGCTGATGCCATATTTGCGTATGATATGACCAAGATGGGGTACTGTGTTGTGAATGGAAGAGGGGACAAGCATGTCAGATGCTGTCAGGTGGAGCAAGTGAACCAATCATAAGACTCCGCTGTCCCTTCCACATCAAACGCTCTTTTAATGGATCGTGTGTTTCTACTTCAAGAAGATCAGACAAAACAATACTTGTCTCGCAAACTTGTTGAATAATATTCAACAAGGCACCAATCATGATTTTTCAGCTGATTCCGATTGCCGTTTTTTTTGCAAATGACTGCGAATGACGGAGCAGCAGACACACAGCGCGCACGCGCACACACACACACACACAGATACACACACACACACACATACATGTACACACACACACTATCGAATGTATAATAAACGGAGATCGTATAATTTTAAACACGTAGTATCTAATATCTAATATCTAGTATCGATACTTTTGACAACCCTAGTTCATAGCACAACCTGTGCTCAACAGAACAAGAAACTTATGGTACATCACACCGCCGACGACTATGAGGGGCTGCATAGGCCATAATTCAAACTTACCTCTCACACACACTACTGAAACTCTCTCACACACACTACTGAAACTCTCACATACAGTACGGGGAGACCCCACCGGCGCGTACACGGGTTACATGCAATGGGGACCATTGGGGTCTTCCCGGCCCCAATCATCTGTTTTTCGCCCTGGAGCCACTTTACGAAAAGCACCTACAGCAATGTCTGCGGTGCCAGAATAGCGGCAATAAAATCATGTCAGATTACGCCAAAATTTTGGATCGTCAGCAGGAGGAAGAGGTGGGTATACAAACATGTTCTGATTTTCAATAATCTACGTCTAACAGCAGAGAGGCTGCCGCGCTAGGGCGTCTGGGAAATGTAGTGCTGATTTAACGAGTGTGGCGGGAACTCTGAGAAACACACTAATTATATATATACTGAGTGTGTGTGTGTATATAGATATCTATCTATCTAAACATTCTAGTTTATTTATCAATAGGATATACTGTTACTGTATATTATTAGTATATTATACCAGTCACTATGTGACCACTGGTGGTGGGACATCCAGCAGTGTCACAGTGATGACAAATGTCTCTGACCTATCATCGGATGATGAAGAATTAAACCTTGCAATTATGGCCAACATTGAAACTCAACAGCAAGTTCATTTTAAGTGAAGACTTAGGCCTAACATAGTGATATCATCGGTCACATAATCACCCATGTTCGAGGGGCCAGATGAAAGTCAGAATTTGGCTCTTGACAAAGCAGGTACATTTAAAAAACATGAAAGTGCCAGGGGCCAGCTTCAGATCTAAAGCCAGTGCCTTAGTCAAGGGAGTATGTCCCTAATGTTTTTGGTGTTAAAGATTGGGAGAAACTCCAAACAGAAAGGTCCCAGGCGTGTTTGAACCCAGGACCTTCTTGCATTGAGGCAACAATGCTAACCTGTTTTTTTTTTAATGAGGGATTTAAAAATCTAGGAGTTTTGGAGAAAATCCAAAACCATCCAGAAAGCTTCTGTCCTCCGTTTTGCTATCAGCCGCACCCACTCACTGCTGAAGCAAAGGATGATCTGTTCAACATCTGTCTGTCTCCTCAAGGAAGCAACAAGAGAATAGCAGAGCAGGTGGTGGTACCCTTCTGGAGAGACGATTTGCAGGATGCAGAGGGTAAGAGCTGCTTATTATCTAACTAATAAAGGAAGGAATCTCTGTTTGTATGTATGTCCTTTCATCAACCCAAGGACATGCAGTGTCGAATTTGGTGCAATTTAGACACGCGATACACATAATATTAATAAACTTTGAATTAACAAGCGAACAGCGAGTTTATCCAAAAGCGCAACTTGCTTGTGTTTTCCCCCGGTGTTTTTCACCACGAGTCATCGCAACTTTCACAAGTGCAACCCGTATGTGCAGCAGTTCAAGTCAGAGTGTGAAGTTGTTTGTATGTTCTCGAGAAACCTGCAAGCAGCAATACTGGAGGCCAAGCAATCGGCCCGTTCCGAACAGGCATGTTTTGAATGGGCACTGCACTAGTGCTTTGATAATTTAATTATTTTCACTTATAGAAGTAGAAATAAATGTGGTTGACTAGGTGATTACAGAGTGGTGAAACACCCTTTGTGTACATTGCAGTAATAATAGAAAGCAGTTAAACCATTTTTTTTTCTGTTTGCCACTGGGGCCACTGTCATCCCTCCCATAGGCTTTAACCCCACACCATCTATTGATTTCCTCCATGAGAACGGGCATCAGGACATATCTACATCGAGCCTCCCTATTGCTAATACATGTATCAACTGCCTCAACCTACCTTTGCACACCTTGTACACTGTTTTCAAAGACAAGATGGACTTTGCCTTAGGCAACACACATGGATTTGGCAGAGCTAAAAGAGGCCATGTCATGTCTAAAGACACACACAAATTTTTATTCTGAATTGGAAGCCACAAACAGCACTTACCTTAAGCATTGTATTGGCAGTATTAGCTACAATAAGAGATGCCTGGTGGACACAGGGCCTAAGTTCTACATTCAACACCCCTTTTTAGCTATTTGTTGGTGGACTGTTTATACCCCACTCTGAAAACGAATTTTACACACTATGTTAAGTTCCATTTTAAGTGCATGTGAATCCTTAAATTATTTTGTTTGATGTAATATTCATTTTTGCTTGGTGCTGACATGAAATTGAAAGTTAATGGTTTTATATTTGTTGTTTACTCTGCAATTTTACCAGTTGAATGGGTTTTATTGAGCTATGTAAAAAGTGATGTTTGTCAACTTGAATTGTCTTTGGTAGTAACAAAGACAACATACTGTACATTCAAATCTCTGGGAAAAATCTCTCTCTCTGGAAAAAAGTCTCCTTGCCTGACACTTTACTTTGTCTTTCACACTATTTTTACTTTTTGGACCTTTTTGCATCTTCCACTGCATGTGGGCCCTTGTTCACGTTTAAAATTCGCTGTCGCCCAGTAAGTGAAAGTATGTACTTTACACTTTCAGTTGTGTTTGTAGTAACATCTTATCCACATGGCTTGTTTGTGGTTTTACGACAGTAGTATTTCCTGTTGACTAACAAAATAAACAATTTTGCTTGGTTTGGCTTTTGGATTGATTATAGAAATACGATTTTTAAAATGATAGAAATAAAAGACAACAGATGGGACACTCAAACATTTTGCGGTGTATTGTAACAACTAGGGCTTACAATGTAACAACATGTAACATCCCCTGGTATCTGCTCCACAGTATTTACAGTTATTGTAAAATCCCAATCATGCATGATATTGCTGAAGGAAATGTAAAAGGGAGCAAATTAGATTGGTACCATTGTTGCCTTCATTCTGTAGTGGATCAAAATTGTGTTGAATCACATGACCAGTTGTCTCATTTATAGTAACATTAATATCAGGGATGACAACATTGTTATTTGTTTGCAATTCAGTTCTTCACCATAAAAGTTGTTTGTGTGAAAAATGGCATCCACAGCTGTGTTACCTAGTCCTATGTTGTTAATTATGCCTGTGTGCCAGAGCTGAAGTGGAGTTTGCCCCCCTTGTGTAGAGAGTCCATGGTGGTTCCACTGGTAAATGAACTCTATTGCTGCTCTTTCAATTCTAGGCATAAAGATGAAATGGAGACAGTTTGTTCTGTGAATCAAGACTCCATAAACCTGAAAATACTGATAAAATATCTGGATACTACTCTATTGAGTTCTGCCCATAGTCTTTCAATGCGTTGATTATGGACAGATAAACCTGCAATTTCACTTTGTCTATTTAGTTTCTATTTAGTTTCCAGCATAAAACGAGCAACCATACGATTCTCCATACCATGATCACATCTCACCCTTGATGGCAATCCAAAATCCTCCACACCCTCCACAAACATAGAAAGGACGCTTGATGCCTATATCATAGGCACGCAAGTTACACAAGCAATTACAAAAAGTAGTTTTAAATCAAATGTGATACAAACATACAGTACACTAAGACAAATGACACTATGATGCAAGTTCCCTATCGCAGGGACTGCGATCTATTACTCATGGGAATGATCACCAGATCACGCAATCGAATTGAAACGCTCTGCATTCACGCCTGGAAGGCAGAGGAAGTGACAACACTGCGCTTCCATCCTGCCCCTGCGGGTATATATTGCAGCTCCACTTTCATTCTACCTCTTTTTTTGCTTCGCTCAAGAAGAATCCACGTCGTGATTTCCCGAATTTCACGCTTGCTTCACCTTTCGGGTCCCACTAGTTTGAGTCGATGTAAGTCACCGGCTCGAATACTGTTGGTGAGGCAGTATATTTTCACCATTTCTTGTCATTTCTATCTACGTTTAACTCTCATTTGTCTCTTCAGAAAACTAGTCAAAATGGCGTCAAGGAGGACGTACCCCAATTGCAGACACCACAGAGAGAAGGGTGATCGCTACCAGTCCTGTGCCTCGTGCTTGGGGAGGCAGCCCGCTGAAGTGGTGCTGCTGCAGGACCCCGTGGAGTGCTCGGCCTGCGAGCAGCTCTCCCTTGCCACTGTCAGGAAACGGGCAGCACGTTGGTGCGAGGAGGACACAGATGAGGTGATGTCAGAGGATGAACCCTCCCCTCAGGCTAGCACAAGCACACGGGTTGGTCCCGTTCGCGTCGCCTCTCCACCTCGTGCTAGCCAGATCCCCGCTCATCTACTTCCCGATGGAATGGCTTCGGATATGCAGGGGATATGCTTCGGGGCTACGACAGAGTCAAGTCGAGGAGGCTAGTGTGGTGTATCAACGTTTAGTAGAGGTTGTTTAATTTTGACTTGTATAACGATTTGTGTCCTGTGTGTGGCTTCGGCTTGCGGGGGTTTGATATATGACAGTGGAGAAGCCTGTTAGGTACCGGTCAGTGTGGAATGAAGGGGCCCCCTTCCTAAGAGGCCTCTGGACTCGGAGGTCACCAGGAAGACCTCTGTCGCCTCCATTCTTGCTTGACATGTTTAAACTGTGAAGATATTCTCCAGATGTTCGGGTCCTTTAAAAGTTTGGACAAAGGAGATGTGCGGGAGAGCGCGTATTGCAGACCTCCAGGTTGCTCTCACCCCTGTGTCAGCGGAGATCCTTCCATCACCTTACATCACCTTTGAAGGCGGACACAACACTAGCCTCCCCAGCTTCCAGGCGAGCTCCAGCCTGTCCTCGGCTCCGGACAGCCCAGTGTGATAGCACCAGCTAGCGTTAGCACACCGGCTAGCATTAGCACAGGAGCTGGTCCCTTTCGCACTACCACTCCTCCTAGTGCTAGCCCCCCCATACCCCCAGTGGTTTCCTCCCTGGCACATGTCCCGGGGGAACACAGCAGCAGGTAAGATGGAGCCTTCGGACTTGGACGAGTCCGATGATGGAGGGAGCTGCCCGAGCTCCCAGGCGAGCTCCAGCCAGCTGTCCTCGGCTCCAGCCTCAGCTAGGCTAATGGAGGCAGAGCTCATCAAGGTGTCCCAGCGAGCGGCCAGCAGGATGGGCCTTCCCACCATGGCCATACTGGACATGGAGGAGGCCCAGCGGCCACGGTAAGGGAGGAGCTACGAAAGGCCACGGACCTCTCCCTCAGCGCGGCGGTGAGCAGGATGCAGCAACAGGCAGCAGACATACCCCGTTTCTAGGCATGGAGTTGGACTCTGTCTCCATGATGGTCCGCCAGTCCCCAGCCAGGGCTCAGACAGGTCAGATCAGGTCGTGTGAAAAATGGCATCCACAGCTGTGTCGCTGTGAGCATATCATATCGCTCCACCATCACCACGGATGCATCCACCATGGGGTGGGGAGCCATCTACAATAGTACAACAGCCAATGGGCGGTGGACGGTGATGCAGGCAAAGCGCCACATAAACATGTTAGAGCTGCATACAGCGCTATTAGCTCTTCAACGCTTCCTGCCGGCCCTCAAGGGCCGACGTGTTATGGTGAGGTCAGACAACCCCCGGGCTGCAGATTGGCGCCTCCACCCCTAGGTGGTGGTAGAGATCTGGAAGCGGTTCGGCCAGGCGGAGGTGGACCTGTTTACATTGTGGGAGACGGTTCTCCCTCAGAAGAGATGAGCCACCGATGGGTGTGGACGCGTTGGCACATCCATGGCCGGAGGCACCGCTCTACGCTTTTCCCCCCAGTAGCGCTCATTCAGCCGTTGCTGAACAGAGTGCGGGAGGACAGCTTGTCACCCATCCTGCATGAAGTTTGTGGGTGGGGGTGATGTTGAGTGATTTTGCGTTCAAACGCTTCTTTCACTCCAAAGGTCATTACCACTCTGTTTCGGAGTCAGGCCATTGAGTTTGGCAGCCTATTCTCCACCGCCTTTCCAGTCGGAGGAGCAGGAGAGACTTAACACCCTGTGCCTGGTCTGGGTTTTGCAGTGTTATGTGGACCGCACTAAGGATTTTAGGACACGTTGGCACATCCATGGCTGGAGGTGCCACTCTACTCATTTGTGCATTTTTACATGTTGGACGTCACTAGGTCTGTACTGCCACATGCTGTGTTTGCCACGCAGATTTCAGTATGCATGTGTTACAGGAAGTATCCCGCATTTTTCCTCACATGTCCACTGACATATCACGCCAGTGACTCACTTTCTCACCCTTCTGTGAAAAATGTTTTCACATCAATTTGAAAATGTCTTTGAAGACATTATCCCAATTATTCATATACACACATACTTGACAAAATAAATTAGAACCTATAATAGGCTTTTTTACGGAAATGAAGTCCATTCATCATTGGTGAAAGTTGTATTCATATGTCCATTTGTCCAGAGTGAAATGTTATTTATGGAACCATGAATTATCAGGAAGAAGGACTATCTATCTCTATCTAATATGAGGTGCAAGTTTGTGCAAACAACTGAAAATAAAATAGAGGATAGATATTGTATTGAACTCACCTGCTTGTTCAACAGTACATAGATGATAGTGTTGTACAGAGTTGGGCTCTTTGCAAAAAAGGCAGGGACAGCCATGGACACGGTGGTGAAGGCAGCTCCCGGATTGAGGAAGATCCAGGCAGCTAGAGAGGCTTATGGGGTCTAAGCCACCAGGAAGCCAAAGACCATGAGGATGCACATACATAGGTGTCACTTTCTCAGTTTTCTGGGTGGATGCTGATTCCTGTTGCTGGGCTGCTGCCTAAAATGGGTTGAGAAGGCAGGTGTGGTGTGGGGTCGTGTGGTTTGAGTGGCCACACCTATCTTGGGTCTAGTTGATTGAACCTGGAGCAGGTGTGGTTGCACACCTGTTGCTCATCAGTGGAATTGTTGAGCATAGGTTAAAACCACCCTTCCCCAAACACAGGAGAGAGCCCTTGTTATGACATGAATTCCATCTGCTCCAGGCTTGTACCATCTTGCCACTCTGTAATAAACCGGTTTTGCCTTCACCACCATCTTGCCTGTGTCCCTGTGTCAAAGAGCCCTGGAAAAGCCACTTGGGTGGCATGTCGTAGCCGGATCTGCTACAGCAGGATAGTTCGACTTCTGCAGGATTTCTCAGGCTACAGTGCATTCAGTGGTGATCATCGTGATCATAAATATCTTGATCTGTGACTGAATAAGTTGTAAAGAAATTAACTTACCACTTTGACTGTCAGGCTTCCATAAATGAAGAAGATGGTGAAGACTGGAGCAAGGAAGTAGACAGTAAACATGTACATGACATATGATTCATTGTTGAGGCCAGGGTGTAAGAGTCTGGTCCGCAGGAGCACTGCATGCCCTCGGGAAGGTATCTGCGTGAGATTAAAAGATTAAAGGAGCACTAAAGGTCAATGCAATATATTTCTATAAATATGATGACCAACCAAAACTCCAACAAACCTGATAACTTTTAGATTTGCATCTTGTAATGTACCTGGACCATCCAAAAAGTGGTGGAGCAGCACAAGCCATAGCCATCCAGGTGAAATCAACTTCAACTCCAGCATGAACAGAAGAAAACTTGAAGCTTCCCATGGGTTTGCAGACAACAATGTATCTTTTCACAGCCAGCACAACCAATGACCAGAAAGCAACTTCACCTGGAAAAGGACATTTTTTAGTGCTTATATTATACATGGAGTGGTTATAAAAATGCCTCACTCAGATGATTGGGAATTTTGTTCCAAAGATGAGCCATTGAAACTGAATTTGTATGGCTTTCTCAATCTACGAATACATATCAATCATTCTGGCATTCTGATAGCGAAATGATTTAAGGCAATGAGTACCTCCTAGTGTAGCCATGAATCTTTCCACTGCATATGCTGTAGCTCCAAGAATGAAGTAGCCATTAATGTGATCAATGTGTAACATGATCAGTCCACCCACAGCCAGGTTGACCAGGATGAAGTTGTTTTGGAATGTGACCAGCAGTGTGAGAGCGTTGCAGGGAGTTCCAGTGCAGATCAGAAAAACATGTAGACCGTCAGCATCAGTTTTTAATTAATCTCAAGTGGAACAGCCTATCTCTTGCCCCTGAAGGAGTGGAAGTGCAGGACATTGACAAGCTTTGAAAGGAATGTTTTGCCATATCAACCCCATGTTACAAATAAATCATGACACATGCAATTCTGGCAATTCAGACACATTGTTAAACTGGTGCAATAAGTCAATGATGTGTAATTAGAATAAAAAATAAATTCACCTAATTACACTAACAACAGAAAAATGGAAACCCTTGCACAGAGATTTTTCTTTCTTTCTTTTCAGATTCTCTGTGAAGCTTTAATATATATTTCCAGTGGCATGAGGTTTGATAATTATCACTAAATGTATCAAAAGTCTGAGATAAAATTTATTTATTAAATATCAGTGTTGTTGAATTTGTTTGGTCTCATAAGGTAGGTGCTCATTCACATTGGTTGGGGCTTTTGGAATCTACCATTGGAGGGCAGTATATAACTGACTGAAGCCTTGGAGACTGTGTGCGTCTCTGTGTGAGCTGATGAGCAAAGGTGGCACAGATAACAGACAGCTCCATGCAACAATCATATCTTAGATGTGACATCAAGTACATACAGAGGTTATTTTTTGTTGATTTTGTTTACAATAGAAAGAAGATGTGCGTAGCTTTGAGTGAAATATAAATAGCAATATTACAAATTTCACTTCACCTTGAGAAAAATGTATGGCTTTTAACTTACATACATAACATACATATATAATGGTTTTGTCAAAGGATGAATGTAATATATCAATATAGCACTAAGTATGTATTAATTAGTGTATAATCCCATGAAAATTAGAATAGTTTATATCTACATGGGGGCTGGAGCCATTTCCATGGACGCCGCCATGTTTCGACAGTAGCCCAGAACGGACAAAACAAACACTGGCTCTAGAGAGGGACTTTCGCGTTTATCACAAGTTTTGCCACCACCGTAGAGTCTCAATCTGCAACCTCACCACTAATGGCCGCTAAATTCTACACACTGCACCTTTAAGATATAATGATGTCAATCATGCTGTGATTGACATCACTGCTTAAATTATCCACCATGTCGACAGTAAGCATTACTGTAAACCTGAACAGTGTAGCCGAAGCATTATTTCCTGTTTATTCAAATAATGTCTTCTCTGTAGTCCATGAAATGCCAAATAGCAGTAAAACGCAGAAAAAGGGAGATTTTCTTTCAGAAGGCACATAAATGCAAGAGATTTCAGGAGCTGAATTAAGAAAACCCCGCATTTTCTGGAAGGCAGAAAATGAAAAGACCCAGTAGATATTGTAGAACTTCTCCAATGTCTACTGTGCACCACAGTCATCATCAGCAAAGCCTTTAATAAAAGCAAATTAATATTACTTTTAAATGCAAGGAACAGAACGGAGGGGTTAGAAAGCTGGTGGTGAGTGTAGTTGGTACTGTGATCCTTTGAGTGAGAGTTCAGGCTACTATTTAGGCTGGAAAGAGCCTCATGAAAAATGGACTTCTATTTGATAATATCTTGTAAGAGTGGTGGAAAAGCCACCACCAAATGCCAAATACAAAAAGCAAATGTGACAATCTCTAATCGCCTTCAGACTCAGGTCGGCGGATATGATTTTCAAACAGCTGAGCTCTATCCGGATGAAATACAAATGACATGCAAACATGCAACGCTAATGCAAGGTGAAACATGAGGTCAGTCTCCAAGACACTGGCTCAAGGATAAGCTCAAATGAGATGAGTCCTTAACTAGTATTTTCCCTCCAACTAAAGCACTGGAATAGGCAGGCTTTATTTTACTGCGGTCATTATAGGTGAAACTAAATCCAATCAGGGCAGACCAAGTTTCTTTAAGCTATGACCATATGGCAATGGAAGTGGACAGTGTCCAGCTTATGGGTGTGAAGATTTGACAACTTTTCATGTTGATTTGTTGTGCCAATTAAGAGACAAACAAATCCTGATGCACTCTTGTTGCATCAGGATTGTTTGATGGGAAAAGAAATTCTGATCATTTTAAAGATGTTCAAATTAAAGATTTATTTTTCAACTTTAATGTACTTTTACAAACTATTCTCAACTTCTGGGTGTCTATTAATTTCTATTAATTAAAAGTACATCCACAGTGGCCCGTGATAATTCTTTAGACTTTTTCTGACAAAAAAATTGTCTTTAGAATTCTGTGATGTTTCGGTTTAATGAGTTGCAGAAAAATGAATGTGCCCACTGCCAATACATTCTTATTCTTAATCAGGATTATGTGACTTCCCTCAATACCAGGAAGTAGAGCAAATGACTCCATAGCCACGGCCTGCCCAGTGTTAAGAGCAATTATCGACCTGTTTTAAACTGCTGTCTACCTCACAATCCTCCCCTAATCTACTTTTACCAATTTACAGCATTAGAAAGGTATAAAATCTCTCTCCCCCAGTTGTACTTGTGGAGTAGACCTGCAACGCTGACATCCTCAGACTCTCTCGCACAGACCACGCTACTGGAGATGGGGTGGGAAGGTGGAAATAACGAGCCTAATGGCACAGAGGGAAAAAACTTCTACATTCCCATGTCCAACAGGACTGGGTTTGTAAGAAGTCCCTTTGAATATCCACAGTATTATTTGGCGGATCCCATCATGTTCAAGTTTCAAGCGCTCTACATGTTTTTCCTCATCTGCACTGGAACTCCCATCAACGCTCTCACACTGCTGGTCACAATCCAAAACAAGAAGCTCCGGCAACCTCTCAACTTCATCCTCGTCAACCTGGCTGTGGCTGGACTGATCATGTGCATCTTTGGATTCACCGTCACCTTCG
>OMKR01074063.1:0-12763 GCA_900302355.1 Cyttopsis rosea
GACCTCAAGCTGAAGCGAACTTGGGTTCTGCAGCAGGACAATGATCCAAAACACACCAGCAAGTCCACCTCTGAATGGCTGATGAAAACCCAAATTGAGACTTTGGAGTGGCCTAGTCAAAGACCTGACCTGAATCCTATTGAGATGCTGTGGCATGACCTTAAAAAGGCGGTTCATGCTCGAAAACCCTCCAATGTGGCTGAATTACAACAATTCTGCATGAGTGGGCCAAAATTCCTCCACAGCGCTGAAAAAGACTCATTGCAAGTTATCGCAAACGCTTGATTGCAGTTGTTGCTGCTAAGGGTGGCCCAACCAGTTATTAGGTTTAGGGGGCAATCACTTTTTCACACAGGGCCATGTAGGTTTGGATTTTTTTTCTCCCTTAATAATAAAAACCTTCATTTAAAAACTGCATTTTGTGTTTACTTGTGTTGTCTTTGACTAATATTTAAATTTGTTTGATGATCTGAAACATTTAAGTATGACAAACATGCAAAAAAATAAGAAATCAGGAAGGGGGCAAACACTTTTTCACACCACTGTATATGGAACTACATGGAATATACTCCACGCTGTTTCACAGGCATATAGTGGTACCTAGACCACTTATTTATATATTTTATTTTATTTTACATATTACATCTTGGCAATGAAATAACAAATCATCTTTCTCAGTATGACCTCAACGTCTATTTGTTAAGCAGATGATCATTGTTAATGCCTGCTCATAATCATTATAGATGTATTGATTGTTTTAACTACACCTATTGTACAAATGTTTTATTCGTCTGGCCTGCGGTTCCTACGGCGTCCTTTAGTGCTCCATTTTTACTTATTGCTCCTTTAAAAGAAGGGAGCAAAACAGAGATATCAGCTAGATTTACGTTTACAATTTTTTTTTTCACATTAGTCAGGGTTCTGGTATCACAAGACACTGGTTGTTGTCTTCAGAACCTGATAAAATGAAGATATAAATGTTGCCGTCGACCAGTCTCAAACAGTTTAAACAGACTGACTTGTAACCTTTAATGAGTAGATAAAAGCTCTGCGGGATGAGGGCCAAGCTTGAAAATGATTCTAAGAGCAATACAATGAATATTAATTCCAACTGCAGGATCAGTGTGAGACAGGCTGCATTGTGAACCAGCTCCAGAGGAAAAAGGAGCTTCAGGGAAGAAAATAGTTTATTTATAGATACTGAGTTACATTATTTAACAGTCCAAACTGTTATAGAAAATCAAACATAACATTCTCCAGAGAAAGTCAGACAAGGTTAGAAATCACATCCTGTCCTATAGAGATTGGGGAGATAAAAAAGTAAAAAGTCTGTATTAACTCTCTCTCTATTTGATTTCCATAGTCGATACCACATGGCGATTAATAGTGAAATCATAAAACGTACTGAATTGGCACCTAAAAATTGTAATAGTAGTGAATCAGGAAGTCAGTACCAATTCCCACCTCTAGTGCGGCAGAAACACTTGTTTCTCCGATTTTAAAAAGGATATCTAGAACACCAAAGGTTATATTTGTCTGAAAAACGCAGCATAAGACCGGAGTCTCATGATGAGGACCATGATGAGGACTTACTGGATGAGTGTGGCTCTCTCAAAGTACTGGATGGCCTTTTCACAGAACTGGGTCTCAATGTAGTACGCCCCCAGCCACTCGATCACATCGATGTTGGACGGGAAATGTCTGAAAGACTAAAGCAAGACAGATATATGAGATATGGTAAAAATATATACTGTATACATGAAGGAGAACACACTGAACATACATGATACTTTAGTTGGTTAGACCAGACCAGTCTAGACCGCGCCAGACTAGTGTGTGTACCTCAAAGTAGTACTGGAAGGCTTGGGATTTGTCTCCCTCCGCATCGTACAGCTCTCCCAGCTTGGCCAGGACCTGGGGGTCCGTAGGGGTCACGCTGATGAGCTGCATCAGCCACTCAATGGCCTGCTGGGGGTCCTCAAGGAGCTCATAGCTGGGGGGGGGGCACAGTCAAGGTTCAGCATGAAGACTCTGAGGTGGAGGGTGTTGGCCTTCAGGTAAACTCTCCCCTCTGTTAGTAGAAGATTTACTTAGCTACAGAATGAGACTGAGCTCCACCCTGCTCTCCATATGCAGAGTCCAGAGAAACAGGCCCTAACAGATGGAGTTACAACGTAGGATACAGGTTAGCTAGCTGGTACATGGCTTGAGCGCTGTTCCGCAGAATGGCGTGGAGCTTCAGGAAGCAGTCCAGAGCCTCCTCCAGACGATTCAGCTTCTTGTAGGTCAGACCTGGGCAATACGGGGAGAGGCACACCTGTCAACCACCTGGTTTTTAAAATCCACAACTAGTTGTTTCTGATCTCATGCTTTCCATATCCAAGACGCAATACTACTTTGGTAGAAGACTGTAGTACTTCGTAACTTCCAGTAATACCCATTTAGGGAATGTATAGTCAGTCATGAGCATTTTAATCTGCAGGTGCCCTCCTGTTGCCCCCACTTTGAACACTACTCACCCAGGTTGTAGAGGGCCTCGGTGCAGGCAGAGTCATTCCTCAGAGCCTCCTTGTAGAACTCTGCAGCCTTCTCGTAGTCCTGCTTGACAAACACTGTGTTGCCCTTGTTGATGAGGGCTGCCGGGTTGTAGCGGTCTGCGTTCATGGCCAGGTCTGCATAGCGGTCAGCCTGGTCGTAGTCCTTCTCCTGCAAAGGGAGAGGCCCAAGGTCAAAGGATAATGATGGGGGAGTAGAGTCTCCCACCAGAGAGATGTTAAGACTTCAACATTCAAATATTATGTGGCATCGCAAGACGATGTGGCATCGAGCCGAGTATACAGTGACACAGACGATTTCCTGTCAAAGTAGAAAGATAGCAGGCTGTTGCGAGACTATCACAACACTATCCTGAAGCGTGTGGAACAAAGAAAGGACTTAGACTTGTATATGATGTTGTCTCAGTGAAGCAAAAAAGTCACAATGGACTTTAATTCAGTTTGTTTTGATCAGGTTATGATAGATTAGGGCTCCCTCTAGTGGCAGAATATTACACACCATCGCTGCATCAAAAATAATATACTACATACATATATATATGCACTATCGTCCTATGTACTTTAGTATGTAAGTAAAATTAACCAGGGTTTCTGCAGGTTTCAACAAGATCAATTTAAGACCTTCATAACACCATTATGACCAGACTATTACGTCCCAGAATTACTTCCAAAGTAAATGAATTTATTTACATTCAACTGAACATGACTACACAGAACTGTGTGTATGCAAGAGTAGTGTGTGTGTTGCCAGATCTCAATGAATTTGCAGTTACCCATATTAGATTAAAGAAATGTTAACAGAAACAATTTTAACTTATTACTTCTCGAAGTAGCTGTTTTTTTTTGATGAGAGAAGCCACGTTAGGCCGCACACCACATAGCGACACACCAGCTGGGTGATAAACTGTGACCAGGCTGCACAGTTTGCATTTAGTGCTTATTGCTTCCATGTTGGTTTTGTTTTGTAGTTTTGTTACAGCGTTTTGTTTCCCCAAAACACATTTAAAAGCGAGACTGAAGTTAATGCAACTTTATAAAAGTAACATTAACTCCATAATCATAATTTAATAATTGTATTTAAGACATTTCAAGACATTTTAAGGCCTAAAATTCAGATTATTGGATTTTAGACTTTATAAGGACCCGCATAAACCCTGACATACTATGTCGTCATATAGCTTTGACATTTCTCTACGGTTGTTACAGTTGTGAAGTATCACAACACATTGTGGCATAGGATTGCCAGAAAAGTGTTCAGAGTTGGCATATGACAATATTTCACCAGATGTACTTTGTCATCCTGGTCCTTTGATGCATACTATTGTTTTGAACATTATAACAGCACTCACAAACTTGTTCGCTAGTATGCAATTTCTGATGCAGCTTGTAACTTTCAGCTCACCAGGAAGTAGAGGAAGGAGAGGTTGGTGGCTGCAGCACTCTTCACTCTGCTGTCTTTCTTCTCAAACGTCTTCAGTGTCTCCACAGCCTGAGGAAAGACAAACACAGAGCTGTCAGGGTCAAACCAAAACACATTTCTTGCTATGCACGACCCCCGTCTGCAGCGACACTGTACAAGGATGGATGGGAGTGGATCTATAGATCTATCTGCTATTCGCTAGTTTCTATGTGATGGAAGCAGGTCAGAGAAGCAACGCTGACCAAACAAATTACACAACAAGAACAACACCAACAAGGAAAACCAAAGACACACATACCTCGAGCTGAGCCATGCAGATGGAGAGAGAGAGAAAACAAGAGAGGGAATGGAGTGAGAGAGAAGGAAAATAAATGAAAGCCTCAGAACTGGAACCAACAGAGGAAAAACTGTCACAAACAGCAGAACCAGGCAATAGCTGTTCAGTGATAAAATGATGGAAAATAGGATGAAAGGGAGAAAAATACACACATGGAGACAAATGACAGATTGTCCAAATCTGATATACACACTGTAAAAACTACGTCAAAAAAAGGAGAAAAATGATCTGTCAATGGGATGAGAACGTTTTAATTGATAAGATCTCTGCAGAATTGATTTGCACTCTAATAATATTCTTTTGGCAACAAAGAAAAAGAAAACATTATTTCCCTCCACATTTCAGCACTTTTACTCTACTCTACCTCCTTCTACTCCACAAATCGTAGTACTATATAATGTTCACATAGTATAAATATAATGTGTAATAAAGTGTATTGTACTATAGTGCGTACAGAAAAAGGAAAAGAAATCATAAGAGTCCAAAAAGAGGAAATAATGTAAAATCTTAAGTGTAAATATGAATAAGGAGAAGGTGGTCCCTCTCACCTGGTTGAAGTCCTTCTGTCTCAGGTAGGTGATGGCTTTATTGATCTCTAGGTCATTGGCAAGTTCAACGTATTGAGAGCTTTTCACCATCTCCACACACCTAAAAACACACCGCCCACACAGCTCATGTTCACAACACATTGTATTAAAGCTACATGTTACATGCTACATGTAAAATATAAACTTTAGAAAGTAACAAAGAACACTTAATGTTGTAACTGTACTTAAGTACATCTTTCAAGTATCTGTACATAAGTATATTTCTATTTATTAGTAAGGGTGTTGTGTCAGGGTATTTGTACTTTTACTTAAAGCTACAATCTAAGATTTGACTTTTTGTTGTTTTTGGCGGCAAATGAATTGCAGGTGTGATTTTGGACTTCCCAGAGTTCCAAACAGTGTCGCCTGGGTGAAGTCAGTCTGTTGGTTTGCTGGTGGTTTCGTTTCGCTTTGCTTTTTTGACTGTTTTGCCTTCATTTGAAAGTCAAATTGTTTCCTTTTCTTCTTAATGTGTCACTAACTGCCGCCTGTGATTTGTATGTATGGCGGGAAAGTCCCCACAGACACCCGGTTCTTCAAAGTATAATATAATAGTATAATTAATAATAATCAGTATTATTGACTGATTAGAAATAATATAATCAGTATAATAATACCAGTATAGTAATATTGCAAATGCAAGGGCATTCATCAATAGGTCAGAGGCTCAATTACCTCATTCGGCGATAGTGACTTAACAGACATGTATTTAAATGAAAAAGTTCAGATTGTAGCTATAAGTAAACGAAGTACAGACTCATTTAAGATACATTTACGTTATAATTTGAGTATCTTAAATACTCACTACATAAATTGGGTGATTCAATTTTAAATAATGAGTATCTTTAATTGGATGGGGAAACCTTATTCTGATCTTACTCTGATTCTCCTGAATCTAAATTTCCAATGCTGTTAAGCGAGCTGTGCCATATTTGCTCACTTCCGCACTCCAGTGCTGAAGTGTGGGAGTCATTAACTAACCAGTCAAATCCAGCGGCGAAGGAGGTCTCGATGGCCGGAGCGATGAGCTTGGCAGCTGTCATGATGAACTTCTCAGCCAGGGACTTTCTGAGTGTGAGAATTGGATTGGAAGAACACATGTAGAAAGTTAGCGGAACATTCCCCTAAGCCCTGCGCTAAATCAGAGGGCCAAAGATAACAGAGTGGGAAGAACGTCTTCCCTCACCGCTCTCTCTCCATCTGGTGAAGCTTGTCGTTCTTGATGGCTTCGATGACCATGTTGGCGCGGGCGTCATCCTGGTAGAGAGAGAGTTTTTTATTAACAGCATTGCTTACGTATACTTCTACGTATGTATGTATTTGTATGTATTTCTGACATGTGTTGTGAAACATGTACATTTCTCTAATTTTTTATTTACATTTCATTTAAAAAAATGTGTTTTCCATTTGCTTTGGTAATGAAAATGCTCAATTGAAAAGAGATGGATATCCACTTTAAGACAAAAACTCATCTGGGAGAGCAGCACGAGAATTTTAGTGCTACATTTAAATGCTCGGTTAGATTCTTTAACTAGGAATGCAGCGATACCACTTCTTCCATTGCCTTAAACAGCATGGACTCACACCGTTAGTTTGTAGTGAAAAACAGAAAATCAAGTAGCATTTCTGTAATAGCATGTGTAGTATGGCTCTTCAGATCTTTGTATTTAGAGAACCATATTTTTTAGTTTAGTATCAAATCAATATCCAATTCCTGGATCAATATCAGTGCCTCTATGTCTAGAACCGCAGGACTCTTACGTTGATGGGGATGTACTTGTACTCCTCGTCTATTCCCAGTGGGACGGCGATGAGCTTCTGGAAGGCCTTCTTCATCCTCTCCCTGTCCCCTGTGGCGTAGTAGCACAGGATGAGGTTGAAGCCCGTCCGGATGTTGGGGCTCTCGCCCATGATGTGCTCGAAGGAGGTGACAGCGTCCGAGTATTGGCCCATGCGGACAAACACCACACCAATGTTCTGCAGAATCTTGATCCTCATCTCCTTGTGGTAGTTGGAGATCTGGTCCAGTGCCATGCGGTAGAACTTGATGGCCTTTGGGTAGTTCTTCTGCTTCAGGTAGATGTTGGCCATGTTGACTTTTAATCGGCCTGGAGAAACGGGAAAATGGAATAAGGCCTGTGATAGATCATTGTATTTCATCCATCTCCCTCAGGACACTGAAGCTCTACCTGGACTCGTCTTCCACTGAGCAGTCCATACTGTATATTATATGATAATAAAATATACATCATAATTAGGGGCGGGAATCACCAGATGCCCCACAATACGATATTATTGAGATTATATATTGCGATATATTGCGATTCATGACCTTTTTTAAACTGCAAATTATGTCCCAAAGGAAAACTTTGTTAACATCTGTTTTATCTAAGAAGATAAAGTTTTCAGTCTGTTCATCTCACTTCAATCATTTTTATTGGAGCAAAATTGCAGCAGACAGACTGACCAACACTGTCTTAAAAATCTGTCATAATGCATGCACCTGACAAACTCAACTGTTTGTATTACAGTCTGGGGGTGGGTGAGGGAGGGGGGCTACCCACACTAATTCGTTTTCCGAATTCCCATGAACGCAGCATCACCTGCTTCTCTCAACCCGATATAAACGGAACCGCAGAGCCATGTCCGCGTCTTCTAATCGAATCTAGTGTAGTCTAATCTAATCTCTTCTAATCTAACGTAATACCAGAGAACGAGACCACTAGTCGCGGATGGTGTCGTACTCTCGGACGGAGTCACCAAAAAGTGATAATAAAATATCGATACTTGGCGTCTGTGTATCGATACAATATCGCCACACAAAACATTGCGATACTATGCTGTATCAGTTTTTCCCCCACCCCTACTTATAAAATACTGTATATAGATATAACCTTTAGATGGCATTCCCATTTACAAAGAATAGAGGATGAGCACACAGCTGGGGGTCAGAGCACATCTCATCAAGCTGGTCCTGGACAGTGTCATTATAAAAGCAAATGTATGGAAGTTTTCTTCATTTCGCCTGAAATTCATGCTTGAAAAAGTTTGTCTTACGACTGTCTTTGAAGTAAAATACAATGGTTTTCCATGTCCAGGCCCAGACAGGAAGTTCTCACCTGCATTATTAAACATCTTGTTCTTGACAATGACCTGGTAGGTGTTGAGAGCCTCTGGGTACATGTCGTTATTTTCATATTGGTTTGCCAGGTTGAACAGAACCTGGAGGGGGAGACATGAGCACAGCGCTGTTTTACTAAACTGTAGAGGGAGTGTGAGGACAGTCATGTTTCCTCACACCAAAGCTCGTTGTCATAAATATCCACTTTAACTCTAGCCCAGCATTTGTTGCTAGAGAAACAGCCTGTGTTGATGTTCTGACAGTAGGGGGGCAGCGTGCAGGTCCTCACAGAGTAGGTGAGGTCGATGTTGATGTGGTCTGCAGTTCCACACTGTTCCCGCTCTCGCACCAGCGCTCGCTCCTTCCTCCCTGCCTCTTTGGCTTTCTCAAGGGCCTTGAGTGACAGACACAGACACACAGACACACACACACACACACACACACACACACACACACACACACACAATGTTACAAACAATAAATTCACAGATTTTGAACTGAACTGAATAGAAATGGAGTTTTACTAATTAATTTTGCGTATAATTTACATGCAAACATCAATTGGCTCATCAGCGACCAGTGAAAGTAGCTGGATACGTCATAAAAGTATTGGTTTTATGCACTCAGTATGCAGTTTATTAGGACATCCAATACACCAGCTTAGCCATAAATGTTGCTTTATGTTCCTATAATGTTCAGGTTTTTTATGCTGTCATAGAAGAGGTGTTAATTCACTGATATGTTTTAGCATCAAGGTCATAGTTGGTGGTGGTGTTGTTGTACTGAGCTGCATTATATTCAGAGGTGTTTCTAATATTCTGTCCCCTCCCAAGTATGTAAATAGGGAGGACACACAATTAGAAAACACCTCTCAATATAATATAGTTCAGTACAACACCACATTTAACTATGACCTCCATGTTAAAACATATCAGTGAATTAACACCTCTTCTATGACAGTGTAAAAAAAAACCTCAGCAAAATTCATGGCAGAGCTGGTGTATTGGATTACATTGGATTGTACAGGTGTAGGTAATAAAGTGCACAATGAGTGTATTTCCAGTGGAACAGTGTCTTGAAACCAAAGCTAAATTCAATGGAAGCACATTGCAATTTATCTAGATGATCTCACATCCTCCGAGAAGCCAAGAAACAATGTTTTTGGCAGAAAATCAGCCAATTTCCCAGCCACTTCTATTCTAAGCCCATACCGCTTAGCATCTGGAGTCTTTTCAGAAATGAGGAGACTCTTATATTAATGGAAACAGATAATGCTATTTTTGTTATGACTACTATGAGGATTGTTTCAAAGAGTGCAGCAACAGGTCTGACCAGCTGTAGCGCCCCCTGGCTGTGGGCCAGGCAGCTCTCCTCTATCAGGTCATTGACCTTCTTCTCCAGGATCTTGATTTTCTCCTCCGGCCTGAAAAACCAGGAAGAAACAGTCAGAAAACAGTCCCATTAAAAAAACAACAGAATATTATCCAACTGTATATCTATCTATCTATCTATCTATCATTTATCATCATCTATCATCTATTAAGCTACTCATTTTAGAGTAGCTTAATAGATTCAGAGTATTTCATGTTTATTGTTATTTTACTTATTTATCATAATTATCTCTATTAAAAATAATGATAATAATAATAATAATAATAAACTTTATTTATAGCACTTCAAAACAAAAGTTATAAAGTGCACAGGATAAAAACTGTTAAAGAATAAAATAAAAAATCTGATCCTAGCATATGAAAAAAAGTCATTTTAAAAGACAAGAAAGTCATACAGCACTTATAAAATCAAATAGATAAATGGCAAACGTAAAACAATCAAATCTAGGACAGTCCTGGCCACATTATAAAAATCCTAATTCCATCATTTTGTTTATGTAAATGTGAGTTAGGTGAGACTTTGTCCACTTCCATTATAACCGGAGAATCTACTGTTACGTGAAAATCCTATTCATCCTTTGACAACATCACATGCAGATAAACATAAAACACAAAACATTCCTTTTAAGAATGATTATTATTCAGTGATAGAGGAATACCGAAGATCATTTATTAACTACTATTGTTTTTCAACGTACGTGTCATCGTTCTTGGACTCCAGTGGAGGTGCAGGTCCTACTGACTGGCCCAGGGGGTCAAAGGTCGAGCCTGGAACAGAACATTCAAGTAGGCCTGACTGTAGATTGCTTAGAAACTGAAATCATATTTATTGTGGATTTAATGTTGGTTCTTTTTGTTGTTGTTAATTGTGTTAATAGGCTGAATATGGCTGTAGTCTGTCTGTAAAGGAACACAGACCTCTGGTGAGCGATGACGTGTAACCCGCTGCTCGCACCGCAGTCATAGGTCTGGCTGCTCCATCCTGTTCAGAGTCACTAGGTTCATACTCATTCATTCATTCATTCATTTCTTCAGACTTTGCTGTGTTTTAAGCCAATCACATTCCATTTAGCTTCAAAATGACTTGAGCCAATCGGATTCCATGTTACTGTTGGCATGTCAATATGAAGTCACTGGGCCAACAGACAGCTTGGGATGGTACAAAATGTTATAAAAACATTTATATAGTTATCCTATGATGACTACATAAATGTTGTCAATATTAGTCAAATTTTCGGGCAACAAGGCAGGCACTTTATGCTATTTGCCTTTGTTTTAACACAACACAATAGCACCCAACCAAATATATGTTCTGAATAAGACATAATTCAGAGCATATGGCTCATATGCTTTCTTTATTTTCTCAAAATTCTCTGCTCAGATTCCATTTCCATTGCTAGTCCTTGATTATACCACTGTGATATGCAGTTGTTATAGTACCTGAACAGCTCCAGTCATGGGTCTGCCCATTGAAGAGGTCATAGGAATCCTCGCCTGGAAGAGATATTTGTATTTGAGCCTTATGGCAGAGCTACGGGATTAAATGGTGAAGTTGTGAATATTATTCTCATTCCTCTCTTACTCACTCCAAAGGAGGTTCCTATTGGCCGTCCCCCAATAGCAGTGCCAGGAAACTTTGCAGTCATCTGAAAATATAAAGAACTATTCTTTACAATCTGTTACGACAAATGACAGGGTTATCTACATGTTCTGTAGCTGTGACATTTGATTTTTTTGTTGTTGGCTCCAATTGTGGCGCGAACATAGTCTCATGGACATGTTATTTCTTGTTTGATACTATTTACCAAACAATTAAATGAAAATTGACATAAATAGCAATAGTCTTAAGGTGAACGTCCGCATAAAAATATTGTTTTGTAAAAAAAAAAGTGACACAAAACTAATGTATCTTGACATTATTCTTGCACAACTGAGGTGGCTGTGGTTTTATTTCTGATGTGGTACGGCAACAGGAGTGCAGTCAGGTTCTATGTCTGCAGTGTTGATGTGTCATGTTATTGTTTGTATAATGAAATAAAGTCATCACCAGGTCCTAATGTTTTTAATATGATCAACAGAGAGGGAAGATAGACTCACAGGGGGCCTCCTGCCATGACTGGTTCTCACTGCTTGCTGAAATCCTTCATCATTGTCCAGCTCCTTTAACATGATAAATAAATCATCATCATCATCATCCAAAGCCATTTCACATGCAGATGCAGAGACACGAGGCCAACATCACATGTCGGTATATATTATATTGTTATAACAATTTTGTTTTCCACCCTGGTACACACAGTATGTACACAGATTTTTATTTCATACATGTATAAGACCTTGCACACCTTCCTACAGAGTGTCAGTTGCGGATACGAAGGTTTATTCTTCATTTTTATTTACTCTTTGCAAATTGCCAATTTTTTTCCATCTTTTATTCTTATTGCCTATTGTTTTGATGGGAGCTGCTGTAACACCGCCATTTCACTGTCAGTCTGTCACCAGTCACTCTGCACAGAAGGAGGAGGGAAAAAAAGGGTGGAAGTTGGAAGATACGTGACTTGGGGGTGAAGCCTATCTCTACCTGACGCACTTGCCGATCGCCACCGACCGGCAGGACCAAAAAACCCAAAAGCACACATTCCGAAATTGAAAAAAATAAAAAATAAAAATGTATAGATACATCCATGTATCTGTCTATCCATCCATCTACTGTATCTATCCATCCATCTACTGTATCTATCTATCTATCTATCTATCTATCTAACTATCTATCTATCTATCTATGTCTGTCTGTCTGTCATCCATCGATATGTCTGTCTATCATCCATCTGTCTATCTATCTATCTACTGTATCTATCTATGTGTCTGTCCATCTATCCATCTATCCACTGTATCTATCTATCTATCCGTCGGTCTATTTATCTATCTACTGTATCTATCTATGTGTCTGTCCATCTATCCATCTATCCACTGTATCTATCTATGTGTCTGTCTGTCTGTCCATCTATGTATCTATCTATCTATCTGTCTGTCTACTGTATCCATCTATCTATCTGTCTACTGTATCTATCTATCTGTCTACTGTATCTATCTATCTATCTATCTGTCTACTGTATCTATCTATCTATCTGTCTATCTACTGTATCTATCTATCTATCTATCTACTGTATCTATCTATCTATCTGTCTACTGTATCTATCTATCTATCTATCTACTCTATCTATCTATCTATCTATCTATCTACTTACCTATCTATCTATCTATCTATCTATCTATCTATCTATCTGTCTGTCTGTCTGTCTGTCTGTCTGTATATCTGTATATCTGTCTGTCTGTATATCTGTATCTATCT
>OMKR01074065.1:0-13153 GCA_900302355.1 Cyttopsis rosea
CCGTGGAGGGAGCCTGCAGACAGGAAAAGGGCGCAGATGGACGGAAGTGCACGGCAGCGTAGGAGTGTCAAAGGTGAAGCCAGAGTCTGTGAAACTGTCCTTGCTGTTTCCCTTGTCCTGAATTCAAACGGGGGGGTTGCATAACCTGGCGATCAGTGAGCCCCCCGCGCATTGACTTTCATCTCCAGTGTGAAAGGAGAGACGCGGGAGGAAGCAGTTCGCAGCTGATTCCAGAATTGTGTTTACTACCTGGTGCCTCGCCCGGTTGTTTACCTGGACATTGAATAAATTAGCTGCATACTGTACATTGTGACAGCTCAAAGTTTCCCGAGCATGAGCTCATCTTACGCGGCCCCGATTGGTTCGTGGCGGTTGGTTGTCTTTGATGTCTGGTATGCGGCCCTCCACGGAGAGGGACTTCAGATACCTGATAGTGTCCAATCCAACATGACCCACGGCCATTTGGTGACACCACCTATGTGGAACCGCAAGACGCAGACAAACTATGTCCTGAGAAATGGTGGACACTTCAAGTCCAACATTGACATCTTTCGTAGAAGATCGCCAATTGTATTTCATTGTATTGTATACCTCTACACACCTCTACCTCTATTATATACCTCGACATTTGCTGTAAAAATGTAGGCGTGGCTCTGTCTGAGGCATCGCAAATGAGCAGATTTGAATCGCAGGAAAGCGTAGCGTTTGTGGCAGGCCTTTGCTGTCAAACCTTTTGCTTCCTGTTATGGTTGCAACCTTATTCATGGGAAACCCCAACGGCTCCGATTTAGCTGTGAAATAAAGCTCCCCCTCACTTAATCTATTTACTTGGTATGAAGGGCTAATGAGCAGATAAGGTTACGCTTTGTCTATTGGAGGGTTATCAAACAATTCATATATGGCCAACAGCAATGAGATGGGAGTGAAGCATAGTGCATTTGATAAAGCGCCTGATGTTTTTTTTCCTATGTGACAACCGCAGGGTAGGCGTTAAGACATTTTTTCAATATTTTTTTTTATAACTGACACGTGATATATGATATTTTCGCCGCTCTAAAGAGTAATTGCAGGCATTCTGCGCAGACGCGTCAGATGCTGCACGCGGCGGGGGAGTGACGGCACGTGAGCGAGAAGCATCAGAAGGGATGGTGATCAGCAGGCCTTAAAAAATACCCCCAAGGTAGCAGAAGAAAGAGAAAGGCGCCTCGGCGTGCTCACTGAAGGGTGTCTGCCATCCGCCTGGATGTGTGTCTGTCTGCCAGCACACACATCAGCTAATTCTCCCACAAATGGACCAGAGATGGATGACAACCGTTGCCCTGGAGACCTGCAGTGCCCGTTCTCTAATTACCTACACTGAATTCAGCAGCAAGGCACATAGAATCCTTAGTACAGGGCGCTTAATGGAGGAACAACAACTCCTCGATCAACTACTCTGATGTTCCTACATTGTGCTGGGGTGGTTTGTGAGAGAAAGACACAGAAAGGCAAAAGCGCATTGGGAGAAAAAGAAAACAAAGGACAGGGAGGCTGGAAAGGAAGACCTGCATGGTTGCAGAGATATGGGCAAATAGAAATGAGGACGCCAAACATGGAATTAAAATTTCCCTATGAGTTACACTCTAAGCTGCCATTCCAATTCCCATTTAATTACAGGTGTTACGGTTGAACGGGGGCAACACTGTTCACTTTAATTCGCACTAACATCATCAGAGCCCTTGAAATCGCCCTTGACTCTCCAAAAGAGCAGAACATGACTTGTGGATAGTGGACATGGTTGCCAGTGGCTAGAACTACTGTTTATGACAGCTGACGTGATGTGTTGGAGGGCAACGTCCACAGCTCTGGATGTAGAGCACTGACTCAAGCCCCAGTGTGTCCATTATTTGCCCTTCGCCGTAACATAACCACACAACCAAAGTGAGAACCAGTTAACGTCATTAGTTGGTGTCATGCATTAGACGTGTCACCTGTTCTTCCGTTCTCTTACTTTCATTTATTTATTTTCCGGCTCATTTTTTCTTCTTCTAGGGAGCTGTTCTGGAGGATTAGGGTTAGAGCACAAACATCAGATAATATCATCTTGGATAATATGTGTCACGATCAAAGAAAGTTTGAGCATCATGCATACAATTTCAAGGTAGATGTAAGCTCTGTCAGTCAGATTTATTTTGGGGTTATTTAAGCCTTAGACAAATAGCAAAGATGTCATCTCTTTGGCATTGTGCATGAATATCCCTATGCCAGTTTTGTCACGGGGACTCCTCTGAGAACCATCGCCCCAGGGGCTCTGAGTCACTCCCCAGCTCCAGAGAGCGGCAGGGTGGGCGCAGTTGATGCAAAAACATTCCATGTGAAAACTAGAATAGCAAAAAGGCTAGCCCGCATTCCACCGTAGTCTCTCTTGCTCTTTCAGGCTATCAATAGCATAGGGATAGAAAGAGAGAATGTTTAAAGCAAACTCGCTGTTACGTAATGTAAAATTACCCTCTGCTGAATTTTGGATTTTTATTGGCTACTGGAAAAAAAACTAACGACAAAGACAGACTAAGGGGATGCCAGTGACTTCTATTCTTTCTTATTCTTTCTCCGATTTCTCTATAAATCAACTTGACTTGACTTGACAAATGTCTTAACAAACCCATAACTTAGTGTCTTAGTTACTTAGAAAACATATACAGTGTACACCGGTGAACCTGGGGTGACAGAAGATGTTTGTCATACACGCACGTCGTACAAGTTTGTGTTTTCTGCCTATTGTTCTTAAGCTTCCGTAGCGTTGTGGAAATTTTGGAGTCATTCTCGGTTGTATAATCCTTGCTGAAAGGTGGGCTTAGCTGTCCAGTATTCCCTACCAAGAAGAAGGACAGAGGGTAATAATAGTTTAACATTTTTACTGCTCATCCAGTGATATGTGCTCCTGGGCATTCATCAAAATAGCATCACCCATGTGTACGGCCGGTTCTTGGCAAGGTCGACATCACCTTCAAAGCACAATGGTTGTGTAGTCATTTCTAACTCTAGCAAATAAGAGTTTACAACCAAACCATAAACAGCTTAAAAAGATGTTTCAAAAGGGCACTGCTCAAAAAAGAACATCTTGTTTCTAATAACACCAAAAACGAAATGCTTTGGGATTACAGTGAAATTCAGGTCTCGGACCTCGTACAATGATAATGAGATCTCTCTCATTATGCCACCCTGTCTTGTACATTTTTGTGCCTGGCTAGGAGTGGCTATTCCTGGCATCGGCTTGACAGTGCTGACTTGAGTGCGACTGCTGCTGGCATGGCGTCGTGTTAAAGATGACCAAGACCTTGACACAGACAACCCCAAGACCTTTCTGTCGTGTTTTTATCTGCCTGCAGAACGGACAGAAGCTGCAGCTGTGATCATCCCTCTGACAGCAGCAGAGGTCTCTGTCTTCTGCTGGAGGCCGGGCCTCAAGTGCCTGATCAAGGGGATGAATAAATTATAAATATAAATTCACGGAAATTAGATTTAAAAAAAATTTAAAAAAATAAAAAACCCTCCACAAGACAAGTGCCTTGACATCTCAATGTCTAAATTCAACCTCGGGGAAGCCGCAGTGCTTCCGAAGCCACTCGGCAGAAGGAGAGCGAGGAGAAGTTAGCCATGTTGTTCTGAGCCAAGAGTGTTTCCTGCATCTCCTTTGGTGGCGCATCCGTTCCTCATCCCAGAGAACACCGAGACAATAGGCCACATGGAGGAAGACCACTGTCCGCGCATCTCGTTAAATCCATTCAATGGCCATTTTTAGCACATCTCCCACTGACTGAGAGGCCTAAAACAACATTGTAGTGGAGCCCTGCCACCATTATACACCCCGATGCCATAAATGGAAAATGGGAACCTTCTCCATCCTAATTCATATAATCGCTTTATTGTCTTGGGTTGTATTTAAAAAGAGAATATGCCGTTTGGAATTTCACCCCGAAAGCCACCCTTACCAGGTTAGCGTGTGAAGGTATTACCTATAAAAGGCTCATTAAGGAAAAACTTATTAAGGATAAACGCAAGGTGTTTCGTGACAATGAACAATAGCGCAAATGTCCGATTGCTTACATTATGTCGGAGCGACGGGCCGTTAAATGTCGGAAGCTGACCAGTTACGTAACGTCGTGATTTAGACGTGGAAAAATGACTCAGGAAGGTGCCAAAGTCGTGCTCATTATTTCTGTCTGAGGTGCAGGGGTGTATTTTAGGTGTGGCTGGTAGGTTCTGATTCTCAAAGATGTGAAACGCTGAATATGCACGTTCGGAATCATCTGCTTTTTTTGTTTGTGTCGGCACAAATTTCATGTCATATCTAGTATTACTTGTATTCATCATATTGTTTAAAAGATGCAATGCGGGAACCGTGTCGATTCTATGTAGATCTGAATTATTGAGTAATATGAGCGGCTCAGAGTTTTGGGAATCCACGGCAAACTGCCGTGATTGCCATGATTGTCAATAATATATAGAGTTACAACCCTGGTTGCGCTTTATTTACCTTTTCTCCAACATTTGCCTGTGATTTACTTCTGTTGTGTTTCCAATTTAGGAAACTCTGAAATTGCAGAAGTGAATCCAAGCATGCGTGAACTTTGTCTGCTCATGACTGCCACAGCATTCGGTCTCGTGATCTGAGGAGTTTAGAAATTGGAACAATCTGTGAGGGCACAGAGCACATGGCAAGAGCTCCCCCTAAAATGGCCCCAATTAAAGGCAAATGCTGCACAGTTGCTTCAATAAAGCACTTTCCCAACTTTTCAGACTTTTCTTTTCAGACTCGGCTCTTTCCCTGTCCATATGCGGGACATGAGTAATCCAAGGCACTGGCCGCTGTTTGGCTCTTATTGAATTTAAGAGGCAGGTGCTTACCTTACCTAAGTATCGACTTAATGAAAAGATTGGGCGAGGAATGAAAACAGATGTGATGGGACTGCTGTAGAATATGTACGGAACAGACAACCAGAAAAAAAATGACATTTTTTGGTACATTTGCCTCATTTTGTTGGCCGGTGCACACATGATGAAGATAGTTGTGTTCATAGAAGGTGGGTATGACTCACTCCAACCATTAGATCAGTGGCTGGGGGTTTGGACAGCAGCCTTCAGCTGATGCAAAGACCACCAAATCCTCAACCTCCCAAACAGCCATCTGCTCGGCATTGCTACGCTGCCTTTGAATCCTTAAAGAGAATTGTAACACGTTGCTGTCCAAGGACCAGTCACTCCACTCTACCGCATGGCAGCCGGCACCGAGACCAGAGCCAAGTTCTGTAGAACAATACAGGCTTTTCTATCCTCGTTCCCTGGAAGCAACTCTGACTTTATTGTGGAGGCCTTCATGAGAGGGTAGCATCACACAATGCTAAAAGAAGACACTTTTTAAATAGAGATTGAAATGCATTGAAATTAATAAAAACATTAAAATAGCAGACTTTCTCGATTCACATTCTCATTTCTCAAAAATCTGTGATATATCTATGGTAACAGCATCCAGAGTTGTTTTTTTTTTTTTTCTTTAACATGCTGAAAATCAATAACACATTTTCTGAAGAAGAAAAAAGTCCTTGTTATTTAACATAATTCTGTCCACACTTATTTTTTGCTGCTTTGCTCTAAAATGACGAGTCCAATGCTTATCATTTTCCACAATAGAACAAATGAAGCAACCCAGCAACACAATCCATTCCAAACATGTTAACGGTCCTCATCATGCCATGGATATCAAGCGCCGTCTCGAATGAAATGAAACATAGCCGAAATAACTATCGCCTTTGCGACAAAACCAATCAAGTCCGTCATTAGGCTTTCATTACCGCCCCGCGGATCCAGGAACTGCATGAGTTGTTTCTGCAGCTCTCTTGATTGCAGACTTCACCGTGGTCTTACTCGTAGTTTGCTCTTCCTGTGTTAATCCCCTTTACATCTCTTTCTGCTCTCTCTGTCCCAAGCAACAACAGGGGGATTGAGGAATTTCACTTCTGTTTCACTTGCACCTCAAATGCTATTCTTGCAGGGCTCATATGTGGACCCAGCATATCCTGCTAAAACAAACAGCATTGAGGAGGTAGAAACAAATGCTTTTGTCTCTGGGCTATAATTAGCATTCACCCAAATGCCATTCTCTCATGAGACCTATTTGACCTTCCAGCAGATATGAGGTGAGATATATCCTTAGTGGCAAGGCAGGCAGATCTTAAGGCCACGAAACACCTTTGCTTTTCATCTTAATGCATTGGGACCACCATACTATAGATACTGTAGATACGGTATATTTTACACTACATATATTTACTATACGAGCGTATTATACCATACTATGGCATATTTAAACCCTCCTTGTCTTAAATAGATACCGAGCGCATCGTTCATGCTTTTGTGTCGTCTCGGCTTGATTATTGCAACACACTTTTCTCATGCCTCAGTAATCGGACAATGGCACTGCTGCAATTAGCTCAAAATGCAGCCACAAGCCTCTTGACTAATTCCAGACGCAGGGAACACATAACCCGCATATTGGCTTCCTTGCATTGGCTGCCGGTGCCCTACAGGATTGCATTTAAGATCCTTGTGATCACATACAAAGCACTGCACGAACTAGCACCGACATATATCACCCAACTCCTGAATCCCTAGAGCCCAGCGAGACCTCTCAGGTCATTTAATCAGGGACTTTTAACTGTCCTTCACTTCACCAAACTAACACATAGAGGTGACCGTGCTTCCGCAGGCCGGGCCCCCACAATTTGGAATCGCCTCCCATTAGCCATTATATCATTTTGCTATTTACGTTTTTATGTGTGTGCATTTTATTTTTATTCTATTTTAATATTATATTCCTTTTATATTTGCGTGCATCTTTTATTATCTGTGCTCTTTTATTTGTTTTGCGTGAAGCACTTTGTAACTCTGTTTTAAAAACTGCTATATAAATAAAGCTTTACTTACTATATTTCAACATACCACTTGCTACAGTACTAGTACTATCATTGCATATTATTCCTATACACTGCTGCTATATACTATTTGTACTTTACTTTAGCATAACTACCATCTGCCCATATTGGGCTTACTGGTTAACTCCCAGTTAACGTCTGTTTATATGTGTACATGTTTTTTATTTCTTTTTTAAATATCTTTTTAACTTGCACTGTGTTGCCTGTGTGACGTCAGTCAGTCGCCTTCACCTGAACGTCAAATTTGTTTATTTTTCTTTGGATTTGCACTTGTTTTTGAAGTTTCATCGTCAGTAGTCATCGATCTTTTCTGTGTGTGTTCGGCCGTAGTAAAAACGTTTACTAATGCTAGCAGACACAGGAAAAAAAGCTTCACACACAAGTGGGTTGAAGAACGAGTGTTGCGTTAGCTCTGCCTTCCCTCTCTGGTGGATAACCTGCTGGGTGATGGAAAATGCGTCACTAACTGCCGGGAATGTCGCCACCGACACCCGGTTCTTAATACTCATAATACTGCAAATGCAAAGGCTTTCATCAGTGGGTCGTAGGCTCAATCACCTTTGTGTTTCCTCATTCGGCGATAGATAGTGACTTAACAGACATTTATTTAAATGAAAATCTTCGAGATTGGCACTTTAATAAAGGACTATCTTATCTCTGAAATCATCATTCCAAATGAGATATTACCTCACCGCTCAAATTAGCTTTCTTTCCTGCCTATATATAGCTGGGCTTTATTATTTATTCATTCTCATCTGCGATCTCTTGACCCCTTGTTCATGTTTGGTTGTCAGGCACACAGGCTGCTGTAGCACTTTCTCAGGCAGGCTGATTCAGTGGCCCCGTCTTCCCGTCACCGCTGGTCTCCGAGCCCCCGGCCCTCACAGCCCTGCAGACCATGGCCCTTCAGGGACCAGTGTGGTGCAGGAGGCAGGAAACAGCTTGAGAGGAGCCCAGCAGTCAAGGCTGTGGGAGGGCAGAGGATAGGGTGGGAAAAAAAAGGGGAATTTCCACATATTTGGACTTTTTTTTCAAAAGCCCAGTTGCTTATAATCTTTTATCTCAAGCCTGTGAATGTGTATTTAAATTTAAATTATTTTGTTGGGACTGGGAATGTATTTTGATAATTCGGTGATTCCTGTGAATCTGTGAGGTTGTAGCGGGCAATGTTAAAAGGACAACAGCATTATCTGTGTCTGTCTTGACTGTGGGATGGTCACAGATCGCCCTGTTCATGTAAATATCTCTCAAATTGCCACTCCTACCGCGGTGAATATAGAACTTTAGGATTTAAAGTGGTAATCCGTAAAATCGTTTGTTTCGGGGGGAGGCAGAGTCCCCTCATCTTCGTTCACGACGTCACTTTCTTTTTGTTTTTTCTTGGGTCACTTGAGGCGGTGGGACTATTTTTCTGAGGATGCTGTTCCATTTGTGTATTTTCATCCATATTGACAGTTTACTGAACACAACTGGCTACAGCCGTTTAACAAATTCACAGCAGCTGGCGTAGCCCGCCACCAACAATGAGAACTGCACATAGAGGAGGGCATACGTAAATCAAACACATCGAATGGCTGTTTCTTATAAAGTTCCACCGAAATAAATATGGGATAAATATCAAATTTGGGATTTTTTTTAAACAAAATAATCTTATGGATTACCACTTTAATCACCATGAATGCTTCACCCTACACATTCTTGGAAAAGAGATGGCTGTGTAGAGTCAGCCTTCTTTGACAAATGGATTGGTGCAAGCAGTGGATGGTATTTAGGTGTATCTTGGTGTGATGGGGAGCTGTGCAGCTGTGTCTTTAAAGTGTGGAGGGAACATGCAGTGGAGGAGGGAGGGGGCCGAGCAGCAGTGGGAGCTTGGAGCTTGAAGGGAGTGCTTCAGAAAGGAGAACACCGAGCAATCTAAAGGCTTGCACACACAGATCTCACCACACCTCGCCCCAAGGAGATAAATAGATGGACACAGCAGACTTGGAGGCCGAATTAACTTGTCAACCACTGCGTGGAATTGCTGGATACAATGGGGAATACGACACATAAACCTCTACTAGGTAAGAAGAGCCACACTAGTAGTGGATCTGTCCTCAACTTGCTTTGCTGGAGTGGTTTGCACGTGTCAGATTTTGGAAGACAACAACTGTTTTCTACCTGTGAGATTTAGGACAGTGTGCATGCATTATACTGTTTAATTTTATATGTATAAGACACTGCATATGCATATGCATGTCCCCACTGAGGGCTTCAAGGGGTCTTTTATGATGAGCTGCAATGTGTCATCTAATAATTGATATACAAACCCTCAACTCTTATGTTGTGTGTGTGCATTCTGTCTTGTAGCATTGAATGGTTTAAAACAGCCTCTCATCATCTGTTCGTTTTGCATATCATTGCCTTGCATTCAGGGTGTCTGCAGGTTCTTAGAAAGTCATGAAGTTGTCTTCGATTTGAAGTGATGAGGTATTCATTTCGTCATCAACATTTTGACAGATTTCTGTATTCATACATTTATTTTCTTTTTGTTTCTCAGTCAAGTTCCTCTGCATCAGAGTCAACACCTCTGTGTTCTAATAACAGTTTGTAGGATCATCTAGTATTTGTACATAATAACTAAATAATAACTGAAGATATAAAGTACTTATCCGCAATACCTACCTGTAACACTTTACTGACAGAGACAGATGATTTGTCCATAAAATTGTATTGAATTTCTGAAATCTGTCTTAAAAAGGATCTTAAAGGGTGTTAAATGTAGTTCCCTGATACCTGCAGACATCCTGACATTGTCTCCATTACTGATGGTACAAAGCCATTATGCCTTGGCTCAGCCCACGGTCTGTCACAATATCTGAGCTGTTAAATCACAGTCTGGCATTACTTTATATCCAATTTACTACATCAGTTGAATTTATTGTGGGGTTTTCCTCCTCACACACTTTCCTAAATTGATCCACTCTGATCCCTTACCATTACTGTGCCATTTTACATGTATTTCTGCACAAGCAGTCACAAGGGTGTTATACGGTGACACTTATTTTATCGTTGATATTAACAGTTAATAGCAAATAGTGAGGAAGTCCTTGCACCTGCCCAATCTATTTCATCAGGTGTGATGACCCGACCAAATCCCAAAGCGTGGAACAATCAGACGTTCCGACTAATGTCTTGAAAATGAATAAATGTTAAATTATGAATATGAATATGACTCATTATAGGAGAGCAGCATATAATAACATATAATAAATTAGTATTTTAAGGCTCTGCATTGTGTAGAGTGAATCTTGGAGCAATGTGTTTTATATTATTTCCCCGATCAGAGAAAGGGTGAGCGTTGGAGCATATATTCACAAAGCCTTACTCTGTCTCTAAAAATAATCCCATCACATGTGCACTACCAGTCGCCCTTGGAGAGACTATGTTTTTTGACAGCAATAGCCTGGGAGCATCGGCCAAGCTGCAAACACTAACCACACATATGATCAGCTGCTCCAGCTGCTCTGCCATTATTGACGACCTCACGCTGTCGTCTGCTTGTTTAAAAAAAGTAATATCTAGGTTAATCACTCTACTTGACATTTTGGGGTGTCAATCCTGACCCTGCTTCTTTTTTTTCCCTCCCTGACCCCCAGTCCACATCAGCGGAGCCTTTGAGCGGCAATCATTTTAAACTGTATTTCAGCAGCTGATGGTTTGGTCGCCTTATCGAATCGGCTTTTGACAAAGATCTGCCCGAACCTCTGCCACTCGCCTCGTCAAGCAAAGGTGGAAAAGGCGGTGATTGGCCCAGCAGCCAGTTTGAGTCAGCCACAGCCGACATGGACCGCGCTTGTCAAGTGTCCCTTTGTGACGTGACCTATTGTGCTATGCCTTTCATCTAATATTGGCAGCCGCGTTTCTATATCTGTGTTCCCCCCTATCCAGTGTTCGGTCTCATTACCTTTCACTCCGGGGGTGCCTTCTCTCTGTCAGTGAGCTAGTTGAGACTTGAGACATATAGGCCGGGGCTCTGTGGGTTTTTCCACTCCGCTGATACCCTCGCCGCCTAGTGTAGCACGCAGTGGTGCTTCGGGGGGGAAAGGGGGCACACAACGCAGATCATTTGAGATGTTGCAGATGTTTCTACCGCCGCTGCTGCTTCATGGTTTAGAATATAATCAGAGATAATGTCAACTTTGGGAAATGTGCCGTGGTACATTTCCCTGACGGATTGTCCTTACGCATCAGAGTGAATTAGCATGTCGTAAAGGGAAATTGAATCACTCCGTGGGCCGGCAGAAGTCAACAAATCTCCATTGTTGTTGCATATTGGATTTTCTTCGAGCCTGTACTATAAATTTTTGGTTGAAACCCAATCCGTCTTCTAATGTAAACCACAGAGAAGGTCCCTTTTATGGTGGTAATCTGATGAAAATATGGATAATACCAATCTAGCAGTCCATGTAGTCAAGATATGAAGAGAAATTAAACACGTTGTTTGGCTACGTTGTCCCTCTCAAATTGAATCTGTGTAATTTAATGGCATATTCTAAGATGGCTGGTGGAATGGAGGGCGTGATTCATAATGTGTTTATGCTGCAAGCTAAGGGGGCCTTCCCTTTAAACAAGAGGAAGATTTTTGTTGACTTACAGATATATTTATTTATTTTTGCCATGGTTGTTTATTCTGCAATGTTCAGACAACTGAGACCCAAAATGGGTTGTTTTGTGTGTGTGTGTGTGTGTGTGTGTGTGTGTATATATATATATATATATATATAGCAACTGCACCTTCAAAGCAACTGCCACAATGCAATTACTAAAGAATTAAGTAATTGTATTGATATTAGTTGTGCTCTATTGGCCACTATATTATTTACATTTTGACATCTCGGTCCTATAAAGCAAAAGTCTGATCAGTTAGGATACAAAACATTGTCATTGTCTTAAATTTGTCATTTGATCGAACTTAATCCATGATATTTCTGCCCCAGCAGATGCAACTCTGCAACCCCGCCCAGTGGCAAATAGGCAGTACTATATCCTGCCCAACGGTGGGGCGACAGTGGAGAGACGAACGTCTGCTCCTCCCGCCAGCATCAACCTAGAGTCTCCACGCTTCCACCCCCACGCTAAGGGCAAGAACATCAGGCTGGATGGGCAGCTGCGCCGCGCAACACGCAAAAACAGCTTCTGCAATGGCATCACCTTCAGCCACAGACCTGTGCGCCTGTACGAGAAGGTCTGTGTGTGCGACTTGATCTTTGTTGTGTCTTTACAACAACTGAAGCTTCCTCATATAAAATCCAATTTCAATTCAATAACAAATGAATCATTCCCGCAGATGCGCCTTCGTCTTAGTGGTGTACACACGGGCTGGAGTGGGGCTCTGCGTTTCGGCTTCACCAGCCAGGACCCCAGCGAACTAACCCCAGCTGACATCCCCAAGTACGCCTGCCCAGATCTGGTCACAAGGCCCGGCTACTGGGCCAAGGCTCTGCCCGAGAGACTGGCCCTGAAGGACAACCTGCTGTCCTTCTGGGCCGACCGTCACGGTAGAGTCTTCTACAGTATCAACGAAGGGGAGCCCATCCTCTTCCACTGTGGGCTCAGCATCGGCTGCCCACTGTGGGCCATCATAGACATCTATGGGATCACTCAGGAAGTCACACTGCTTGGTAAGTGTTTTATGCTCTTTATTTATCTAGAAGTCCTTCTAAAATATCATCAATGTAGGAACACATAGAAAGGAACACATTGAGTAAATGACGTCTAAATTGTGTTTACGAAATCCAATCCAGCAACTACTTATCCAGAGACTACTACAGTATATGAAAACAGACTACTGAACATGGCTAGAACAGCCATGAGGTTTGGGAACTTTTATAGAGTCAACATATTCAGAGCTAAATTAAGCAGCTGCCTGAGAGTCCCCCAGTAAGCCACTCAGCCAGAAAAGTCCACGGCAATGGAGCCAAAGTAGTAGAAATGGATCATGGAGAGAGAGGGGGGTTGTGCTGGGCCACTGCCTTGCTCGCCCTCCTTCCTCTGTGACAGGAATAGTGTGCGCGGCGGCCTAATAGATCATACTCCCACTCAGAGTTTAAAAAAAAAAAAAAAAAACACAACATGGGCAGATAACTGGGATCCAGGCCCCCCAAATGTAAACCAGCCAAACAAACATCCATGCACCCTTC
>OMKR01074065.1:13173-23533 GCA_900302355.1 Cyttopsis rosea
ATCCATGCACCCTTCGCTCCACCCTCCACCCGCCGCTTCCTTTCCTGGCTTTTGACGCAATTAGAATGCTTTCCCGCGCTTCGTCAACCTCTCCCTCCCTCGGCTTTCTGTGATTTTAAACTGCCTTTTCCCCACAGTTCTCTCTCTGTCTCTCTCTGGCTGTGTTTATCTTCAGGCCTGACAGTAGCTATCGCCATGTTTGGTCAAGGCAGCTGATCCCAGGAGCTTTGGTTAGAGGCCAGTGCGCACGACTGCGAGAGTATCCCTAGAAATAGTAATGAGGGAGTGTATCACAAGCCTAGTTCCTAACGCTGCTTTTTCCCCCCAAAAGATCATAATCTGGTGGGCAATACATTTATTGTGAAGTCTTATCTTTGACAACTTTAACCGTATACTTTAAAGAACACAAATGCATAAATGTGAGACAGAGTAGTGAAACAGGCCTTAAACAGTACATTTCTTTGAAGCACTTATGTATTCATTCTATAGGGTAGAAAAACTAATTATAGGGAGAACACATGCCATTCATGAAGGAAATGCAACATTTAGCATGACCAATGAATTTTTACACAAGGAAAAATAGGATTCCTGAAATTCTACGGTTCCTCTCCTCTCCTACGGTCCTGACAGCATTTTCTGCTCTCATCTGCTCCGCGGAGGCAATGAAGATACATGTACATTTCTTGGACCCGTCCCTCACCTGAATGTCTGTCCGCATTCTCTTGTCGCAGAGAGCACGTTTGCTGAGAGCGTGGCGTCCAGCTGCCTGAGCGCCGCCCGCCTGAGCGCCTACCTGCCCCAGAGCAGCCACGACTCGGCCAACTACAGCAACAACCAGCTGGAGAACAACCAGGCGGCCGCCACCAAGATGGCCAACCTCCAGCTGAGCAACTGCAGCCAGCTGATCCCCTGCTGCTCCTCTTCCACCTCTTTGTCCTCCACCACCCCCTCCTCCTCCTCGTCGGCCTCCACCGCCTTCAACGCCTCCAGGGTGATCCGGGGCCTCTCCTCCCCCCTGGACAACGACTTGCACTTTCACCCCGTCCGCGGCTCTGACGTCATCCTCTCGGCCGACCGCTCCGCCGCCTGCATCCACTTCCTGGACAGCAGTCGGACTCTGGTGTTCAGCGACCGGCCGCTGCACGTGGATGAGACTCTGTACGTGGAGGTGGGCCATCTGGGACTGCCCTACTTCGGGGCCCTGCTCTTCGGCTTGACTTCCTGCGACCCGGCGAGCCTGCACGCCGGGGACTTGCCGGCGGACCCCCAGCTGCTCCTGGACCGCAAAGAGTACTGGGTGGTGCACCGGGGCGTCCCCATGCCCTGCTCCGGGGACGTGCTCAGCTTCAGTCTGCTGCCCAACGGAGAGGTGCACTACGGCGTGAACGGCACCCGAAGGGGCAGGCTGCTCTGTGTGGACTCTTCTCAAACCCTGTGGGCCTTTTTCACCCTCCATGGCGCTGTCAATCGACTCAGGATAGTAGGTAAGACCGCCCCGGCAACTAAGATATGTTTTTATTCTCCGACCAAAATGGTAGTTACGAGGTTGTAGTTCTTTAATTATTGCAATGTTGCTGTAGTTGTCTTGTTTATGATGGAGTTGGTACAGGAATCAGTGTCTGATTATCTGTCTTATGTTTAGTCTCAGCTCCTTTAAAGAAGCAACTTACCGTTGTGAGGGGACCCAAACGGGGCAAATGTCCGATACAATTCCACTACGTTTTATGACTTGATATCATGTGTAACAAGTGCACTGTAAAGTCAGTGTGGCAACATTAATAATTACAGTTGACAACCGGCTCTTCCCCAGGCTAATTATTTACTCTGTTTGGTATCTCTTTATTCAGTAGAGTTGTGGTGTCCTCTAAGGCTGTTGTCTGAGGTGGTGGTGGTTGCAAAATTGAGTTGTTTTTTTTACTTAATCTTTTTATTTGCCGGTGTCAGTGGTCGTGGTTTGGTTTGGGACTTCCAGAGAGTCTAATCTTCTGTCAGTGCAAAACCACTCAACCCTGATTCATGGCTTTATAGGGCAAAGTAGAATAAGAACTGAATCACATAACAAGAATGTAATCACTCCCCCAAAATATGTGAAATTGAAAGTGTCCCTTTGTGTCATGACAGCATGACCAAAACCAATTGGTTTTAGCCTAATGCTCCGAAGCGAATTAAATGACCTTGTCACTCTGTTCTTCTGAACCGATTCTATTCAGAATGGGTTCACAGTATATCAATTGTATTGAGAATGTCAATTAAGACCACAATTTGCATTTATTCATTTGTTTATTCCCACACTTTTTTTCTCTTCCGCAGGGACTCTTCAGTCTAGTCCTGCGTCCATATCTCCCAGTAATTCCCAGAGCAGCTGCCCAGATGACAGTGACTCAGACCTGGCTTTCAGCGTCAACAGATCCTCCTCTGCCTCCGAGTCCTCACTGGGTAGGTTCAGGACTAATCATTGGGGGGGGGGCTCCCCACTAATTTGGCATGGTGGCCAACTCTGGTACTGCAGTTTGAAGTGGTAATCCGCATGATTATTTTGTTAAAAGAAATCCCATATGTGATATTCATCCCATATTTATTTTGTTGGAAACAGCCATTCTATGCATTTGCATTATGTACTGTATGTACTCCTCTATATGTTATTTCCATTGTTGGTGGCGGGGTCTGCCTTTGCCGGCAACAATGCAAAGAACGGGCACACACAGGAACTGATTAAATTCTGAATTCTGAACTGAATTTTCTGACTGAATTATGTAGTGTAATCCACCCAACACAGACAATTTTATGGATTTTCACTTTAAAGCTAAATCACACCTCCCTAAACTGTTAAGAAGTTACATTGGATGCTGCTTAAGGTCAAAAACCACTACTAATATCATAACAGTTAAAATCATTGAGACCAATTTATTTTCAAGTCAACCAGTGTTTGGTAAACCACCATTTCGTTAGACAAGATGTGTAACGAGCAGCGGGACAATACACTCAATTCATGAGACGATACAGGGTCACGAGGCCATAGAGTCTCTGTAAGATATTATAGATTAAAAAAAAAATGTGGCCCCTGAGCTCGTCATGAGAGTGAAGGTGAATACGTAGCAGAATGGGTCCCAAAAATAATTTTTAATAAAAAAAATTCCCCCCTAAGGACATCAAAATTGAAAGGATAACCGCAAGGATAGGATAGCCGCAAAAAGCTGAAGTTCAATTTTGCATTGGTTTCAAGTCTTGTGCTCTCTGTATGATGAACTTTTCAATGTTCACTGTATAGTATTCACAATTAAGCAAAACCATTTTGCATTAAGCACTAATAAACGGATACCATGGCATTTGAAAGGCCTTCCGCTTTGCCACGTTTTTAAAATCTCCAAATATCTTTGTTGCGTAAAAGGACTTGTCTCTGAGTAGAGGTGTGTTCTCAGAGTCGTCCTCTCCTGACGTCCTGCACCTTCCTTCCTTCTCCCTCCCCAGTGACCGCTCCCAGCTCCCCCCTCAGTCCTCCCCTCTCTCCCACCCTCTCCGCCTCAGAGCTGCCCCCCTCTGGGAAGAACGGGGAGTGCACCGTGTGCTTCGACCAGGAGGTGGACACGGTCATCTACACCTGCGGACACATGTGTCTCTGCAACGACTGCGGCCTGAAGCTCAAGAGGCAGATCAACGCCTGCTGCCCCATTTGCCGGAGGCCCATCAAGGACGTCATCAAGACGTATCGGCCATGATGAACCTTCCACTGCGCTGTGACTTTCGCTTTGGACGCGGTGGTGCCTCGGTGCCGCCTGCTCCAAACCCCTCAGGTGCAGTCGAGTGCGGATCGAAACCCCCAAAACTGAAAAAAATGACCCTCCGCACGCCATAATTGTGCCTATATGATATATCAGTGCAGAAGAGACTGGAGTGAACTGTGCAAATCAAACAGCTGGTTTATGTGGAACACTAAAGAGACTGAAACCTGGCTCTTGGTCCAAGCCAGAACTGTATTGGGGCTAAAACCACAACAGATAAGCTGCCAAAAGCCACAGCGAAGGACACAATCTCTTATGCTCTTTTCTATTTGATCTACTTTGTCCTGCAGATGAGGGTCTGCTGTGAATATTTTAGTCCTCAAATGCTTTTGACGCAGATCTGTGAGTTCTCTAGCCAGTAATACGCGGGCAGTCGTAGCTTTGTGACTTCTAGTGCCTTCTACGTTTTGTCGTATTTTACGCTCAGGCTATAATAACTATGAGCTGTATTTTCAATGTTGATGTAAAAGCAACAATTATTGGTTATTGGAAGGTTATTCGAAGGTTATTGGGATTCTCTTTTTGGTTTTCTGTGCGGAAACCTGGCAGCATCATTCCGTAACGGTTCCGATAATCAGGGATGGGCAGATACAGACACTTCCGAACGTTTGAACGCTTACTTTTGATCCTCACGTCGAGAAATTTGATACCAAGCGTTTTCTTTAACTAGTAAAAATATAAAAAGACAAAATAATTAATACAGGATCGGAACTAATTCTACGCTCCCCCTCCCACCGGTGCTGCTCTGCCATGAAGACAGAATGAACGCTCTTATGGACGAGTCACGGCAGAAATAAAATAGCTTTTTTCATATTTTCACCGTTATATATTCCATTTTTACCCTTTCTAAGTACACAAGAAAAAGTATCTTGTCTATCGGATCGAAAAGAACATGAGTGGTATCTGCCCATCCCGAGCGATAACGTTCCCATAAGCTCATCAAGAAATGGATCCTGGTCTCGCCCCAAACCTTTCAGAAACAATCCCAGGTTGTTTTTCGAACATTCCCTTGACCAAACACTTCTGAGTGGAAAATGTGCGTCGGCGTTCAAATATAACATTGATGAACGCAATTTATGTTTCATTTTTACCGATGACTACATGAATCGAAAGTGAGAGGAGGGTGAAAAAAACTGATTCCAACAAAAATATGGCAAATTGAAAAAAAAAATAATAATACAGGAATTTAGATGTAACCACAATCACACCACATGCATTCGGGGCAAAATAGCTCCATAGGTGCATTGTGACACCTATAATATAGAGATATCCCCTTTTCCATCTACAAATGTATACATAAGTGTGTGTGTGTACATATCACAAGCAAGTCAGAGAACGAAAAATGTCCTAAAATCCTATTCTGAAAACAAAAACAGTGCCTTATTTATTTCTTTTTGTTTTTTAAATCACTCAGTATTCCTTCCAAGTCCCCTTTCCACCCCGTGCTCTTTAATCGTAGCAGTTTATATTTAGTTTATAGGTTTAGATATGGAGAATAGAAACGGGAATGTTCCATTTCGGGGCTCTCGTGGAACCGTGAGAGGATGTTACGGGTTCTTTTAAGGTCCTGGAACGTCTTGGGAACATTAATTTATACCAAAAAAAAACAAACAAAAAAACATCTTTTGAACATGAACGTCATCAAAGATCGTTACCAGAACGTTTCAAAATCGGGTTTCCCCCAAAAGAATACCTGCTGGAATGCTTATTTGCAAGGAAAGTGTACCTGTAGGTGGAAGGAGACGACCCGTGAGTGTACGTTTGAGACGTTTCGAAAAGAAAAATCTGGGATGGCAAATAAAAAGAGTGGAATGAAATGAAAGACGTTTAACTGTGAATCAAAATTAAATACAGTGCTGTTGCAATATCAAAACCTGCTTAATCTCTATTGACCGTATATGTCATTACTCTGTCTACTCTGTCCCCTCATAGGGCTTAATGAGGGGGTCGAACAACAGGATTAGAAAAGGAAAAACGATGTATTGCATATCTCTCCATTCGCAGCCCTGAGAAGACGTGTATTCTGTTCGTAGAGCGGCCGCGTTTTAATCATTTCAATAGCGAGAGCGTGCTGGTGTTTTTAAATGTAGGCTGGCGCTGTACAATGACTCATTTTCTTGCCCTTTTGCTTCCAAATCTGGTTCCAATGAAGGATTTTACTTTTCAATTTCAGAATTAAAGGGAAGTAGCGTTGGATGACACACACACACACACACACAACGCACACACACACACAACGCACAACAAAGCGCTGTGGCCAAACCGTTTATGAAACATTGGAACATTCACTCAGACAAGCAAAGCCGCTGGTTATGCAAACTGGGTCACGTCCGAGCTGACGTCCCAAAAGCACAAAAAGGGCTGGAGACGGTATGTACGCTGACGCGGCCATGACATCCTGTAGAAACTGACCAAAAAAGATGAGCTCACCCTCAAGGTTATATTATTTGCGGTTTTTCAATCGTTTTTTGAGCTCTTGGATTTCTATTTAAATTTTTTTACTTGTTTTTTTTTCTGCTGCTTTTTCATAAAGAAATAGTTCAACGCTGATGTCGATTAGATTACAGAAAAAAAAATATGCACGGAAATATGCACTGACGTAGTGGGAACGGTGGAGCTCCACCCATTTTCAGAATTAAGACACGCCCCCTCCCCACCCCCGGTCCTCCACCCACTTCTCGTCATCTTTCAGATTTGTGCAGTGGGTGGAGTGAAGCTCAAATCATGGGCTGAGACGACTCTTTAAATAACCCAGCTTTTGAGACGCTGGAATGTGCATTTCCCTTCATTTCGCAGGAGCTAGGCTAGTTGCTTCCCTCTGCAGCCATGCGTTGAGCTAACAACGCTATCTCTGTACTGGACACACAGGGATGAAATTAGTACGGTGGCCGACAAGGGCAAACGCGCTACAATGGCACAAAACATCAGAAACGACGCCAATTCAACATATGCAACACATGCGAAATCCAAAACAAACAACAATGGAAACGTGCCGCGGAAATCCAACACAAACACATGAACGGGAAAAACGGTGCAAATACAGAAACGGTGCAAAGTCCAAAACACAGAAACCACGACAAACAAATACAAGAGCAAAACGCTGCATATCCAGTCAACACAACGGCAGTGCTCCAGGCCTCTATGGGGGAGCGGCTCCGACCCGAGAGAGCGACACCAGAGGGCGGGAGAGCGGCTGATCGCGTCCCCGGAATGAGGTGCAGCTTCACGGACAGCGCTGTTTCAACGGCGTATTAGGGACCGTCTACAAATTTCATGACACAATTAAAAAATGTAAATAGCTTTTCTGTCATGTGACACCCAAACTAGGTCTGTATAGTACTAGGACCTAGACTGCACGTTGCACCGCCTTTGGGAAGCACTGCTCTGAGGAAACAGCACTCTATTAAGTAAAGTAAAGTAAGTAAGTAAAGTATAAGTAAAAGTCCTTTGTTGACTATTGTAACTTAAGGTAATGTCATTGGTGATTGTCATCATGATTTGGTACCTTTTGGTTTGGAGACATGTTGGATCTATAACGTATGAACCTCTACATAGAGTGTCGATTGTCCCGTTTTGCTGAGATAGTAGTAGCGTGGGATCATGGGAGTTGTAGTCTTTATTTGTCACTCATGCGCTTTACGGGGCGATTATTTATTTAATACATAATTGTTCTCCAGCAATCAATAGTTAGTAGAGGAACAGTAAAGGAGTAAAAAGAAAAGTTTCCGTTCTGGATCTAAGATCTTCTCTAATTGAGTGCTGGAATGAAACCAGAAGATAAAATAAATTCAAAACAACATAAAAAAAAAGAAAAAAAAGAAAAAGTAGAAAAATAATGTCATTTGAAAGATTAAATATATATTAAACCTAAAAAAATAGAAAAACATTGGCAAGATACATTAAACCTAAAGGAAAATAGCACAACATATAAAACATATGCATCAACAAAAGTAGGAAATTCTACAGGTTTGCATAAATATATATAAAATCTATAGGACATATGCTACATGTGTGAAATAAATGAACATGGGCGCCTTGGCCTGGAAGAAAATACACCAAAAAAAGACAACTTTTACGTCATAGTTGCCATTAATAGGACTCGGCCTATACCTGCTGGCTAAGCACAGCATGCACTCATTGCCGTAAGTTTCTCCGTCGGTTCCACAAATGGGTTCGTAGTTCCTGGAGCAAGCAGGCAGAAGGTAAGGTTCACAGTCAGGCTGTCAATGAATAAAAGAGAGAAACTCCGGTCAGTCCAGCGTGTAAACACAGAACCACACCACGCAGAGCAGGGAGTTACTTCACCTCCATCCCCGGTATCCCCATAGAGTGTTGATTGTCCCGTTTTGGTTTGCCAAAGGGTCTCCTCTTAGCCGCAGGCTCAAACTTCAAGGTTCACATTTTCACTCATTGTATTGCTTTAATGAAAAAGCTTTTTAGTCTTAAAGGTAAAAGATGTCATTTCTGCCGCTAGGGGTGCTCAATCAAAACAACAACAAACAAGATGGAGTCCGATGAGATAGTAGTAGCGTGGGATCATGGGAGTTGTAGTCTTTATTTGTCACTCGTGCACTTTACGGGGCGATTATTTATTTAATAAATAATTGTTCTCCAGCAAACAATAGTTAGTAGAGGAACAGTAAAGGAGTAAAAAGAAAAGTTTTGGAAAAAAAAAAAGGTTACGTCGAGTCCTCTAACATGGTGTTTCCCCGGCAGTTCTAGCTGTAGAGGGGGTGAAGGGGACGGACGCCATGACAGGCGACTAAATGAAACGCTCGGTTACCAACATTAAAATGATGTATTTCTCTGGGTTTGAAAATTGTTGGAATAATGTCAGTACACAACTAAACAAAATTTATAACAGGTCTTCGAAACGTTTTTAGAATTTTTTCTGAGGAAAAGTTACATATTGTACCTTTAATAAGTAGTACTTGCAGATATTATAAACAGATCAATTCAGATAAGTGGAGTTCATAGGCATTTTTACTTCCAACTGGATGAAGATAACAGCATGAGATTGAGTAGCATTTTGGAAGATTAACAAATTGAGAAGAACAGAAAGTAAACAGCATTATGACTTCCAGAAAGTCATTATTTCCATTACAGTAGCAATTTCTATATATTCCCAAATCTGCACTGAAAAGAACAGCAGTCACATGAGTCATGAGACAGTCTGTGTATGTATTGGGCGAAAATGGCAAAATTCTCGTGCTAAATAAAATCCCAGTCCTCCATCGTTGAAGCAACACGTAGAAGATTATTGGATTATTGCCTCGAAATGCTGTTGTCATTTTCTGCTCTTTCAGCATTCCGTTCTGCTTTTCACCAAGATCTTCTCTAATTGAGTGCTGAAATGAAACCAGAAGATAAAATAAATTCAAAACAACATTAAAAAAAAGAAAGAAAAGAAAAAATAGAAAAATAATGTCATTTGAAAGATTAAATATATATTAAACCTAAAAAAATAGAAAAACATTGGCAAGATACATTAAACCTAAAGGAAAATAGCACAACATATAAAACATATGCATCAACAAAAGTTGATGAAATTCTACAGGTTTGCATAAATATATATAACATCTATAGGACATATACTACATGTGTGAAATAAATGAACATGGGCGCCTTGGCCTTGAAGAAAATACACCAAAAAAAGACAACTTTTACGTCATAGTTGCCATTAATAGGACTCGGCTTATACCTGCTGGCTAAGCACAGCATGCACTCATTGCCGTAAGTTTCTCCGTCGGTTCCACAAATGGGTTCGTAGTTCCTGGAGCAAGCAGGCAGAAGGTAAGGTTCACAGTCAGGCTGTCAATGAATAAAAGAGAGAAACTCCGGTCAGTCCAGCGTGTAAACACAGAACCACACCACGCAGAGCAGGGAGTTACTTCACCTCCATCCCCGGTATCACCGATCCCTGCGCCACAACTGTAGAGGGGAAGGAGCCAGCACAAATTATTAGGAGATAATTATTAGGAATGAATAATCCGTAAATAATTATTTTTAATTTCAGAAATAATTTGTAATTCGGTATTATATAAATAATAATTTAATAATACAAATACGATTTAATAAAAAAATTAAATATTTCCTTTTTTTTTTCTTTTTCTTCTTTTTAATACACAGTGGGTATCCAATCAAAAGATGAGATTATTATTATTATTATCGTTGTTGTGGTGATTTCCTGGAAGGTACACGATGCGATGCCTGATCATAAATGATATAATAATATTATATAATAATATATATTTGTACTCACCAATCACTCCCAGCAGGACGAGCGCTCCCCACATGTTCATTTTGCTTGTGCTGCTTAGTGGGTGTGGGTGTGGGTGTGGGTGGAGTGATTTTATAGGCTCCCACTGACTCCATCCACATTGCGCCACCTGTCTGCCTGCCCAGTGGATTGCGCAATTGGATTGTGAGTCATGCATTTGTTTTGTCTTTTTTGTCCTCCCACATGTTTGTTTTCTTTCTTTCCCCCTCTTTAAAATACCATTAAAATACTATGATTATACTATAGAGACTGCAGAGACAGATATAATAATGTCTTTTTTAAATCTTTTGGGTATAACTCC
>OMKR01074066.1:0-12265 GCA_900302355.1 Cyttopsis rosea
GCTTGGTCGCATGTTCTTCCGTTAACACTTGAACCATCTCCGCCGCTGCACCGACTTCCAGAGGAGCCGCAAAGCCAATGGCGTCATTAACGTGGTGTTCGGCTGTAGATGCTGCCTGTAGGATGGTACATCAGACCAGGCCGGAGCGTGCACATGTTTTAGTTATGTTTATTATTGTTATTATTGTTGTTGTTGTTGTTTATATATATTTTTCCAACCTCGAGTCAGACTGTTATTGTTATTATCTAGCCCGAGTCCGTTTATTAGCCAGCTGTCTTCTCGTGGCTCTGGAGCACAATCCGTGTTATTCGACATTCGCCTCGACAATCTGAAATAAATAAATAAAAAATGGAGAATAAAAATAATAAAATAAAACAGAATGAATAAAAATGAATTGAAAAATATAAATGGTAAAATTTATACAAATGGCGAAAAATAGAAAGCCGAAAATAGTCGGATATCTAAAAAAAAACCAGAATTATCCTTTATTGTGATGTTATATAAGGAATAAATATGAATTATTACTACGTACTAAGCTTATTTTAGTATGTACAGTGTAATACCGGTGTTGTCGCACAAGTTGTGTGTATGTGAGTGTTATCTTCACATGGCCTTTACTGGGACAGGCAATGTAACCGTTGCCGGTGCTTTCCAGTGCTTTTTGTTTCTTTGTTTTGTTTTAATCCTAAAAACACCGAACCGGTTTTAAAATGTTTGAGACGACCGCGTCTTTGCTCATCTAATCATCCTCGAGACCGCCGGCCAGGACGAGCATGCTGGTTTGGAACGAGTCTTGGGTTTTCTCTTGCACCGTGCCATTCTTTTGTAATTGAGTTTGCCACTCGTGTCTCTTGCTAAAAGTTAACCCAGCGGTGTAAATGAATACGCATAACTGTTTTGTCTGCAAGCAGAAACGGTTGTTGATGTATTAATTAACTATTCTCTTTTACAGGATTTATAGTGAATGCGGAAAGTATTGATTTGTATTACCTAAAGAGAAAATGATCCCAGAACACATAACCTGGATACAAAGTGATATATTAAAATTTTGTAGTCAATGGTGAGGACTTTTTTTTGAGACAAATGCTTACTTGACTGTATTTTCTTGCTTTGTAGATATAATTTCTTTCATCGGTAGATCTAAGCTGCCAACATCTCCTGATCACAACAACCTTCTGATTTCTAGGTCTTGTAGCAGATGGGTGTGAAGGACAACTTGACTGCAGCCGTCCCTTCTGCTGACACAATCCTCCTGATCTAGATGCTGTAGCCATGGCTTTTTACAAGGTAGAAGAGCCGGCGAGTGAGGTGAAGCTTTTGGCTTCCGCCTGTGAACAGCTGTCCATAAGTGGCCAGGATGACACCGTGGAGGAACTTCAGCCAGACATAAACACTACTCATAAGCCCCAGACATCAGGGAAATTTCGGAGGACTGCCCTAAGATTTTTTGGAGTACGTAAAAATATTTGCCTTTTACCTGCATTATTTGGAGGAAGGAGTAAGAATCAGAACAAGTCGTCCTCAAAAAAAGGAATCGGTAAAAGCAAAACACATGATGGACTTAGCAAGGCAAGTTGCGATGACATTCAAGGGAGTGGTTATGCTTCTGCTGGAAACTTTGAGTATCTTGGCCAGAAAGAAGCCGGAAGTAGCTCTCACAGTGACTTCAACTACCCCACCGCTGATCAGAAATCAATGTCCCTTCCATGGCAAAGAAGGGGGTTCAGGAGTCTATTTCACAGCATTAGACTTAATAGAACCCAGAGGAATTCAGAATTGGAAAAAAATGAAATGATTGCATTATCCTCTCCTCTTTTACTGAAAGACATACCTGTGGTTCAAGATGACGGCAACAAAAATGTCAAAGAGTGCCTGAGCGATTTGTCTGAACCGGACGTGCCTGATTGTGCTAATATCATAAGTGACATCACTATTCCCCCTGAATGTATCGACAGTGATGTGATTGCATTAGAGAGCTGCTTGCTGAAACAAGAAAGTCTGAAGTCATTGTTTGATGATCAGACACCTGATAACAAAGGGGAGATGGAATTGATAGCAGTATTTTCTAGTGAAGATCATGAGAATCCCAGAGTACACAGCGGGTCTTGTCCGCAGCTTCAGATGACCCCTGAGCCCGAAATAAAAAGCCTGCTACCCACTAGCTCATCAGATCAGCTCAACCTGGTCTTTGGAGATGTGGCGTCTTTAAAAAGTTTTGACTCTCTCACCGGCTGTGGGGACATCATTGCGGATCAAGATGATGACAGCATCGCAGAGAGCACAGTTTCTGGAGAAAGGAGCAGGAATTCAGGGAAAAGGAATTCTTGCTACCTTACTTACCAAGGCGGGGGTGAAGAGATGGCTTCCCCCGACGAATTGGAAGTGGATAGTCTCCATCACCTCTGGAGAGATAAGGCTGAAGAGGAACTGTTCTGTCCTTGCAGCAAAGATCCAGTAAATCTGACTGTTGACCTGACAAGCTCTCATCACACAGACTTTGTAAACGGTAAACGTGGGGAACAGGCCGCAGCCACCGATGCTTCTCCCTTAATCCCTGATGTTATGACTCCTCAAAGTGAACACCAAGAATCTGTTCCCAATAGTGATGAGGGCTACTATGATTCAACCACCCCGGGGCCAGATGAAGGACAGGAAAAGGTTGAAAGAATGAGAAGGGACAGGTTACCAAGAGACAGTTACAGTGGAGATGCCCTTTATGAGCTGTTTGCACCAGACGAGAGTCTTGTTAGCCCGCGTTATGAAGACCAATCAAAGCTGCCGAGTTCTGAACCATGCGAGTATGTAGTTGAGCAGGTAGATATAACAGATTCTGCCCAAATGAATCGAATGCCAATGGGTGCCCAGCTGTATAATGATTTTCCAAATATGTTTCAAACAGGATTGATGGGCATGTGTAGCAAATCCAAAGAGTTTGCACAATTTACAAAAGGCTTTCCCAGGAAAACCTCAAATGAAAACGACGACCTGAAATCAAAGCCCCATGCGTTTGTTAATAATAATGAAATCAATTTCGAGGCCTCTTACGAAAATGGAAATACACTTGACCCAAAGGAAGAAAGAACAAAATACACAAATGCTCGAAGTGAGAAAATGCAATGCAACGTATCATTTGAAGACATGTCTGACCCCGATTTTGATGTCTTTCTCCCAGCAACATGTAGTGAACCAAAAGAACAACACTTTGAGGAGAATAAACCAACAACTCCATCATACAGAGCCACAGATGCTTGTCCAACAATCTCTAATGATTTAGATGACTGCCAAACGGTTTGCTTTTCCCAAGCACTTGAGGACTACACAAAGCACTCTCAGTTTTTAAGAAACTCACACAACAATGCAGATGGCATGGAGAGCAGCTCTTCTTTTGCCACAAATATGGAGGCTCTACCAACAATCGTCACATTTGATGTAGTAGATATGCATAATGAGGGTGAATACGATGACCACATTCATGCAGAAATGGAGGATATTTCATCATCCTTTCAACAGTTTGAGGAGAGCTACCTGCAGAAAGACGCATTTGCTGAATGTGACTACAATCTGCTAGACGTATATGAACACAATCTCTTTAGCAATGCATGGGCAATTGCAAGTCTCCCGCGCCACCTTGGCCTTACAAAAGCAAGTCAATCTGTGTCCGTTCCATTGTCTTTAGATAGAAGGAGTAGATCACTCGACACGGAAAGCCTGGAATTAACCATTTCCAACAAACACAGGGGAAGCGGAGCTGCTGTCATTTCGTGTCCTCAAACTCAACAGGACTATAGAAGAGACTATTCTCTGCATGATGAACAGAATGTACAGATCTCCACATTAGAGGTTTCTGACAGCTGTAGCTTCATGTCTTTACCGTGGCAAACAAAGAGCGACACAGCTTTAAGCCCTTCTCTGACAGATGGCAAAAATGAAAACGTGCCCACTCTCTGTGACGTTCAAGTGAAACAAACGCTGTTTTCATGTTCCTCCAGCATTGACTGTTATAACAGCACTTCTCAACAGCTCCCTTCAAGTGATTTAGAAGTAGAGCCTTATGATTTCTTTTCACCGAATGCAGATCTTTGTAGTAGACAATTGCATCTTCCTTTGCAGTCCAATTCCAGTTTACCTCATAGTGCATTTGTTTTTTCTGAAATGTTGGGAGAAGATTTAATAGTGAGAACTATTTCAACAAACAAGTGATGGAAAAGAGGATACTTTTTATACAACTGCCTTGAACTTGGAATGATATAGTCCCTTTGGTAAACATGGACGAGTGGCCATCCCTCAAGGATTTCCTCTTTCTCAGTCCAGATGCTTCTAAGGAGGAGAAGGACTTCATCAGTGAAGCACGAAAGCCCATGGATACACAAACTCCCCGAGGCATCCCTCAATTAAAAGGAACTTTTTAAGTATGTTTTATCGGATGAAATGATTGTTACTGTGTTTGGAATCTGCATTTATTTCTTTTATTTGAAAGGTTTATACGTGATGAAGGTTTCTCTGTAATCGTAAAATTCTGCCTCTGTTACATCATGCTGCATGAGGCTTAATAGAATTATCAATGACATCATAGTTGAATGTGAAAAGGGATACTGTTACGGTTGATTTTCTTCATACAGATCACATGTAGTTAAGTTGAAAGTATAACACAAAATGTTTTTTTTTTATCATTGAAATGCTTTCATTGATTAAGTTTATCCCTTTGTTCTACTCACGGCTCATGTAGTACATAGGAAGGTTTGCCTGCGATGTGGAGTATTGTGGATTTGTCCCCCATTACTCGCATTGAACTCCTGATGGGAGTATGGAGCCAAGCATTCAATATGAAGGAAGGATGGACCGCTGCGGGAAGGAAACCGGCCTATGTACTACATGAGCAGTGACTATAAATAGGGGAGATACCTAGGAGAATCGGTTGAATGTGTTTTATTCACACATGTAGCCTAAATATCCAGATGGTTATGGCAGTGCTGCACACTTATTTTTGGTTGGTTGTTTATTATGGGCATTTATTAGCCTGGCTTCCATTGCACAGTCAAAACAGGGCAGGCTACGGCTTGCTTTCTGTGACAATATTGCCTATTTACCGTTGTTGTGCTTAAAGCTGTAAGTGCCAATGTGTGTTAGTTTTTGCTGCTTACGCACAGCCACGCTCTGGCTCTTGTAGCGTTTGGATATTGTCTGTCTTTGTGATCAGAACTGTCTTTTCTGGCCTCTTACTGTTTCATGCCAAATAGGGTTTAAGATAAATTTGCAGGGCTTAGTGATACACTCTCAATTACAAGACAAAATGTCTGTAATCAATAAATATTGCCAGAAATGGTAAAACCTATAATCTTTTTCAAATATTTTTCCTGACAATATATCACACATCATAAAAAATATATATATATTTTGTTACACCTCTGCACTAGCCAGGGCTGGTATTGAAATTCTAGATTCTAGAAAATGTTACTGAAATTCTTTTTTGGGAGAAACGGTATAGAACATTTTATTACAATACCAAGCCCTATTAGACATATCTGATTCTCGAGCATTTGAAATTGACTTGGTGTAATTCATAAAGGATTTGTATCCAGTAGAAGCTCTACGTGTTTCAAGTCTTCAGAAATTGGTGTTTTGTTGATTTTTCTTCCATTTGCCTCCAACAGCGAGGATTTGACAAAATGTCCCGCGGCAGTGGTTCTCAACCGGTCTAACCTCAGGACCCTCATTTGTCCTTGGTCAATATTCCAACCATTCTCATTTATTTCACAAAACAACTATGTTTCATCATTTAAAGCACAGCATTGAAAATCTGGTATGCTTAAAGTTTATTTGAAAAGGTGGATATATGCTCTACTCGAAATGGACCCGTGACCCTCCAGTTAAGCACCACTGTCCTGCGATTTCCTTAAAATTTATTAGCCCGGGACCAATCTGACCAGACCAATCTGCGAGTTCATATTTCATTTGCTCTGGCAGATTGGTCTGGCCACCCTCCCATTCAAACAGATTTCCACTCGACTATTTTATGGTCGGGCCAATCACAGTCGCCATTTTTTCATCACTCAGTGCTACGTCCCACGTGTCGCTGCTCTGATTGGTTGTAGGTCTATCCAATTGCGTCCAGAGAAATTTTGGTCTGCGCCCGTTGGTAACGGCCTTTGGAAATCAAAAATGAACGGAGAGGTTCCAGGCCAGGCTAAACATTTATAGCTTTGTATCATTAATTCCAAAAAAGGTGAAATGACCTGGACCTGGAAAGTTCAGATGTCCTTGTCTTTGCATTCTGGGGAGACATAATGTACAGTGCAGAGTTTGATTTAACATTTTTAAATTACTTCTTAACTCAATGTGTAATTGGTCAGTTAACATGTCGTTTTTTTTCAGTGTAAAGTTGTACAAATGTCGCAGAATTTGTATTTATAATCTCAATCTTTGAACATTGTTTTTTGCTAATATGTGTTGAATATATCTTCTGGTTAAGGGGAGTCTTATTTTATTTTTTCACAGATTATGTCATGTCAGGTGAATCCTTTGGAAGTCTGTGTCTTAATAGAGGGCTGCCTTACTCTGAAATAAAAAATGAGACATATCTAAGGAAATAGTTTTTAATCTATATAGAGAATGCATATGTTATTGGAACATACAGTAAATAGTGGTCCAGGCGATGGCTCACATTTATTCACTGTCACAGATAAACGGAAAATATTTGACACATCCTGCCATTGTAACCTTTGCAGCAGTTGCAGAAGTTTGAGGTCATTGAATATTATTTGATGCATGACTTGTATTCATCTCATCTCTCATTCTCTAATCTACATTTCTCACACCAAGCAGTATTTATATTATGGGATAAGTATATGACTACATTATCCTCCCATAAAGGAGAAATGCGCGGGTGATACCGTTGGCTGCTTCCCAGTTGGACGTGTGAAAATAAAGCTTTCTTTGCGTGCACATTGCGTCTCCGTAAACCTGGGGAGTCTGGATCTAAATATCACCCGAACCGTGGGAGATCCTGGGTGAGAGAATAAAATGGCCCAACCTGTAAATCAAAAATGACCAATGTACGGGGAGTAATGCCGGCCGGTATCAAACCGTTATGGTGACGTCCCTTCACGGTTGATGGTCCTTGCAAGACGTGCACTATTGGAATGAGCCTCATTATTAATGCATGAGTTGAAGAGTCAAAATGGATTTAAGACAAAGACAACACTATTCATCCTGGATGGGGGCTATTCAACATATGCACTTAAATACGACACAGTTGCAAACACAGTGGCAGTATGGATGCCGGTACTGACCAAACTGACCGGGGCCCAGAATGCACACAGTTACACAGAATTTTCAAAATGCAGTGTCTCTGACTAGTACAAATACTTTTAAACCAACAGTCAAATTAGAAACATAAAATAATAATAATAATAATAATTTAAAGGCGTTGTGTTTATGCCCAAGGGGTTCCCAATCTCTGGTCCACCGCACAGGGGTCCCCCTAGGAACCGCGGGGGTCCGCAGCAAAGTTATTATTTTTATTTATTTCATTATTTCATTTGTGTTTCTATTTTGTTATATTGTTTTCCATGTTTTAGAATAGCAAAGCAAGTAAACAGGCTTGTTTGCTTTGGTCAGTGGCTCAGCAGAGTGCCATTTAATACATTGAACAAGGCTCTGCTTTTTAAATTCTATGGGTCACATTTTAGTACATTTTAAAAGGTCGGGCAATAACAATCATTTATAAGCAACCCGGGGACACTGTACGAAATAAGAATAATAATAATTAGCAAGTTAGTTTAGCGTCAAACTTTAAACTATACTATAAACATTAAAAACGGTGTCTGTGGATGCGTGAATCCCCCGCGCTACCTGGCAACCCCGAGCGCACTGCGCTACCTGGCAACCCTGAGCGCACCGAGACAGCTGGCACAACGCGGGGTGGCGGCGGAGCGGCAGCAAGGTGAGCGCAGCTCCGTCACATTCTGCTCGTTAGGACCGTTTAGAGCTCCGGTAAATTAGCACTTTTACTCAACTTACGGCGACATTCCGGAAAGAACCGTTAGCATAGGCTAAGTAGCGCTAGCAGCCTTCTGTTAGCCTAGCGTGCTAACGCTAACTAGCCGCTCAGCAAGCGGTTAGTACTAGTTCTACTTCGCGTACGAGTACTGGGACTAGTTAGTACCGAGCTCCGTCCGCACACCAGCCTCCACCGGTTACTATCGGGGCAATACACTAGCCTGCTCGTGTCCAGGGCCTCGGGGTGTCGGAGTGACGGAGCTGGAGCCAGACGGAGCTCCCTCTGTCTGGCTCCGGCTCCATCACCGAACCAAACGTGATGCAGGTTTGGGAGGAAAAAAAGCATGAAGGTGCCGCGGGGTGATGGCGCAAGCTGCCGCCGCCGCTACTGTCATTTGGACCCGTTTGGGTGTAGTGTGTGGGGGGTGGGGGGGTGTCGGTCCTATCTAGTGGTAGTAGTTTATAGAAGGATGTAGGGTACGGTGCCTAATACCTGCCGAAGCCGTCAAGACGGACTCTGTAGAAGAGAGGGAACCACGAGACTTCCACCTGTTTAAATAATGACTGACTCTGGAGGCAGCATGTGGCTCCTGTCAGGGCTGCAAACCCACCCCCATGCACTTGGTACAGTGCACCTATGAGGGACAATGACACACACACACACACACACACACACACACACACGGGTGACCACTTGTTGTGGGAGTCGTGTCATCACTAGTTGCCTGTAGACATGACGCCAAACGTTCTAAATAGTTTGTAACAAACATCTCAATTCAATAATATCCATCGACTATTTGTTGCTGTCGGCTGCGGGGCTGGCTATGGTCAGGCCGGCATTTAGAAGAGTACTTTTCGTGGCTCTCTTCCTTCCTTCCTTCCTTGCCTTTGAGGAGACCGTCGTTGTCGTTTGTGCGTCGGCGACGAGAATATATTCGCAATCGACGGTGATTTTAATCCGCGCCCAATCGTGATTTGCATCTTGATTTACACGTTAAAGACCCGCAACCTTCCTTTTACCGAGGATGGTCGAAGCCTGGTTGCAGACCAAAGCGGAGTTTCCCAGAACGACGAGGGTTCCAAACGTTAATCCGGTGTTCGTTTGGATGCAGTCACTCATGTAGTCAATGATTATTTTGCCTATAACTTAGAGTTGTTTTTGAAATTTGGCTGGAATCTGTTTCGCTAAAGCTGACAACGATAACTGGCGTCATTGCTGTTGGGAATTTAAAGTTAGAAATTGTTGTACGTTGACAGTCAACAGTTGTCTTTAGCCAGTATACTACATTTGCACCAGGCGGGGGGAAGAACAACTGTGGTTATGGTCAGAAAGGGCAAACTAATTGGCGTTTGGAAGTTTGAGTTGTGCCAATTAGGCACACTAACCAAATGCCAATAGGGTGTTTTGTAACTCAAGAAGGTCTCTAGAACTCTGGTGTGCATCTTATATTTTCCCATGTGATGTGGCTTATTCTCACAAGTCACTGTACAGCAAACAACAAAGTAATCTTATTAAGATGCTGTTCTTGTCCATGTTGTCTGTGGTTGTGACTTTCCAACATCTCCGGAGTATTTTTTTTGGTAAAAAAAAAATAATAATAAAATTAACCCAAACCAATTCCTGCCCAAAAGAGCCGATACTTTTGATTGACTGTTTTTGATCTGTGCTCAGTCAGTGGTTGGACGATGACCAGTTAGTGCCGTCTGTGTGGCAATTAAGTATTAATCACACTGGTAGAAGGGGATTGTTTTGCTTTATTTAAAAAACAAATGTGGTAAGGTGGTGCTTATAAAAGAATATACAAGATCTTTAGCAAATTATTTCCTCAAGTGGCGCCAACATTGAGGATTTTTTATCACACAAAGGTAAATAAGACTGTAATGTCTGAGCCCTCAGTGACTGGACAAATACTGTATATTAGAGAAAAAGAAGTAGGGGTCTACTAACTATTGCTGACGACTCTGGATAGGAGGTTAATGGGATATTTCCATGGCCTGAGAAGTGCTTTTAGCTTCAGTTTATCGGCAGAACCTTCATCATATATATACACTAATTCTCTAGAGAGAAAGATTTGTAGGCATCTGTAATTGACCTTTTAGCTTAGTTATTGAATGGACAACTTTAAAGGGGTGTTTAAGTTTGATATTTAGTATTTTATAGACTATTCTATAAAACCCTGATTCTATTAGGCCTACCTTTCATCAGTGTTGTACATCCACCTAATGAGACCTCTGCATTTTCTAGCTATCTATAAGCCAATAGCTGTTTGTCTGCAATTACTTGTTGTTTAGCCTGATACACAACAAACTTTTATCTTAAACATTTATCTTAGTTAGTATTTATCTTTGTTCAATTTATCCCTGTCTCATCCTGGAATTGTTTGTGGGGTCAGCTGTGTGAAGAGGGCTTGAGGGACCTGCTTCACTTGTTGCTATGAGACAGAAGTGCACGAGCCTCTGCATGTGCAGAGATGGTCTGGAGGCCTCACTGTGGAAGCCTGTGGAGGTGGACAGGAAAGGAATGGACTATCACTGCTCCGTCCAATTTATTGATGCTGTGTCAAAATGAGTGCTAAGGGCTGGGCGTTATTTTGATATGGCCCTATATTATTGTCAGTCATTGTTCAACTTTTATATTGTGACAGAATTTAAAATGTATTCTGATAGAAAAATGTTGCTTCTCACCGTGTGAGTTCCATGTGAATAAGCTTGGTTGGATTTGTAATACGGAACCTCTGTTGTAATAGATGTCTATTGTGTAAAAATAACACATGGATATCATTCTTCCTTCTTTCACTCAGTCATTAGAGAGATGCATTGCTATATGCACTGTGTATCTACAGCTTCTATCAGTTCACAAGTCGTCTAGTAGAGCTGTGCATCTCTGCCACACAAGTTCCATTAAGAGTTGATATTCAGCACTTGTTTTATGGGCATTCCCATTGGATGCTATTATAGTCATGTACTAATGTGTTGGAAAATATGTGTGTAGGGTGTTGGCACATTAACGCCACCACAGTCCCTGCAATCACTCTTATTTGCCATTATATTACCTAACAAAATCCACATTATTCATCAAGTCTGTCAGGTAGGAACAGCTCTATTAGATTTTTAATAACCTGCTAAAAGAGGTTACTAATTATTTCATTCTTGGTCATTACCGTTAGAAACCAACACAAATCTTTTTTTTTGCAGTGAATTAGGCTGGCTCAAGAGTTTGAGTGTGGAGTTGTCGTGTGGACCTGAATGTTCCGCATTTACTGGCTGCCTGGAGAGACGATGAGATGTGTTTGTGTTAGTCGTGACTGGTAAAAGGAGTACGCTGATGACAGGGCTGTGTTGCTAGGCAACGCACGTCATGGGCTGAGTCTCTTGAAGCTGTAGCGTTGTGTTTTACTATCTGCAAGACGGGAAGCAAGTATATCCTTGGTTTCCTTGTCACAAATGCTTTTGTGTATTAAAACCTTATTGAATTTAAATGTAAAATGTCCACTGGTGAAAATGAGAACAGGATGTGTGTTCTATAGGCTATTGTAAATAAAACACAAAGAAATCAGAGGATTGATTGAAAGGGTTGATGATGTAGCTCTTTTCATTCTGTAGGCTGAAGGGATCATCATTTTATCTGATTACCTTTGCTTTGTTCCTAAATGAATATGCAGACTATTCTGTCATACCAGAAGGAAAGTAGGGATTCACCACCACCACCCTTTCAGGGAATGTCAAGTTGCTGAATTTATATTTGTCATAACATTTGTAATTTGTTCTGGTTGCCAATTCAAAGTTCCATAAATGTTGGTAGCACCTGATATAATTTACAAGTGGCAGTGGTAGTTGCTAATGCTTCCCCTTCTTGCGTAGCCAGTGGGCGCTACACAGCAGGGGGTTGGATCACCCTTCAACAAATGAATCAGTCTTAACCAATCAGAGCAGTGAATCATATGACATATTGGAGCACCCACAAAGCCCTAAAGACAAATGCTGCTTAAAAGGAAATGAAGCACAGACAAAGAATATTTGAATTGAGGAAGGCAGCCAATAAGAAAACATTTAGCGTCTCATACAATGCCTGTAAACATGCCACATATTGCCCACTCCTATGGATGTTGATTGGTCTGCCACCTGGTAACTAGGGTTGGGTATCGTTTGGGTTTTTTTTCCGATACCAGTGCTAAACTGATACGGTACCAGTGCCTGAACCAGTACCTGAGCCTGAAGGGAATGGGAAAAAAAAAAAAAAAAAAAGAAGAAAAAAACAACTTTCCCA
>OMKR01074066.1:13230-23230 GCA_900302355.1 Cyttopsis rosea
CTGCGACCAAACCTCACCGGCAGCTCTGTCGCTCCCCGTGCCTCGACCGGCCCAGCTTTTCCCAGAGCAGCACGGCGCAAGAGTTTCGTGCTGATGAAACCAGCTCTGGGCCGGGGGCAAAGCACGCCAGCGGCAGGGATTACCAAACAAAGATGGAATTTGCGTTGAAGTTAGGCTACTCAGGGGAGCAGGTGGAGACGGTGCTGAACAAGCTGGGTGCCGCTGCCCTTATTAATGATGTTCTTGCTGAGTTGGTGAGGCTTGGCAATAAATTGGAGCCTGAAGTTCAAACCAGCGTCAATATGGCAACCTTGGTGCCGCGGGCCCCCTGCACTAAAGAGGTCGTCAGCCCTGAGGTCTCGCTGGAAGAAGAGTCTGTGGATACGTTTGATAACCTCAGGCCCATTGTTATTGATGGCTCCAATGTGGCAATGAGGTAAGATGCAAGTTCACAAGCACACTGTCAATCAAACGTGTATTATTTTCTGCCTCATATGCCATGTATCGAGTGTCCATAATCATTTTCCTCTAATGCATATTCTCTCATTTCTTTTAAGACCTTTTACCAGATGATTCTGTTTGTTTTGTAGCCATGGAAACAAAGAGGTGTTCTCTTGCCGGGGTATACAGTTGGCCGTTGAATGGTTCCTGGAGAAAGGACACAAAGACATCACTGTCTTTGTTCCAGCCTGGAGAAAAGAACAGTCAAGGCCTGACGCCCTTATCACAGGTATTAAAGCTGTATTATCTTTCTGAGATAGCTGCTAAACAACCAATTTCTTTTCTTGTTTTTCCTTTGTATAAAGCATGGCAATCGACTATCTTTTTCAAAAACATATATTTAAAGGGGTAAAATTAGCTTTTATCCCAGATTCAGACGAGAAGGTCAATATCAACTTCATTATTGTGTGTCAGATAGCGACCGGCTGCATGCTCACTGTGTTAGAGGGAAACAACTAGCCAAGCTCCTGTGAAATGAGGAAAATACACCTAGCATCTCAAAAACTGAGGTATTTTAAATGATGCATCTTACGTTTTTGAAGGAAAAGAAAAGAAAAAAAATGATAATGTGTCACTTCTGTTAATTGTCACAAGACCAGATGGCTCCTGAGTGTGACCATAATGATGACCATAACTGAACTTAATTTACATTTCCTACAGGTCAAGAAATTTTACGCAAACTGGAGAAGGAGAAGATCCTGGTGTTTACCCCGTCCCGCAGAGTCCAGGGTAGAAGAGTGGTGTGCTATGATGATCGCTTCATAGTGAAGCTGGCTTGTGATTCTGATGGAATTATTGTGTCGAATGACAACTACAGGGACTTGCAAAATGAGAAGCCAGAATGGAAGAAATTTATTGAGGAGCGTCTCCTTATGTATTCATTTGTCAATGACAAGTAAGCAACTTTTATGAATAATGCATTAAACTAATTTATCTTAACTCAACAATCATATGCATTCATTTTTTGCATTGTATTGAAAAATTGGCAATTGTTTTTTTTTGTTTTTTTCTTATTGATGGGGAAACAATCATTTTTTTTCATTGCTTAGATAGAGTAACCCTTTACGCATTAGGAAGTTGAGTTTAACTGTTAACTGAACTTCCTCCAGATTCATGCCACCTGATGATCCTTTAGGAAGACATGGTCCAAGCTTGGAAAACTTCCTTCGTAAGCGTCCAGTTGTTCCAGAGCACAAAAAGCAGCCATGTCCTTATGGTAAGCTGTCCAATTAATATCTAGTTCTACTTAGTTGTGAATTGTGTTTGAAATTAGTTTACCTTTTTAATTGGGTTGAGTTAACAGGGAGAGGAGGGGGCTTGACAGCTGAAGATTGCACGATTACTTTCATGTCACCTTTTCCCTTAGACTGTATAGCACTACAACTAGGGCTTGGCGATGTCGTTATACTATTGGTATATTAATTTTTGTCAGGATAGGCAAAAACATTATAAAAACTCAACACTGTATTTATTGCTTGAATTTGTCTTGGCCTTCTCAAAACAGGGAAAAAGTGCACATATGGACACAAGTGCAAGTACTATCATCCGGAGCGTGTCAACCAGCCTCAGCGATCAGTGGCTGATGAACTACGAGCCTTTGCAAAGCTGTCTGCAGTGAAGACGATGAGTGAGGGCGCTTTAGCCAAGTGTGGCACCAGCCTAGCAACTGTCAAAGGGGAGAGCAGCTCCGAGGCCAAGCGTGTGGCACCCAAACGTCAATCTGACCCCAGCATCCGTTCAGTGATGTGCGAGCCAGAAGAGGCGTTGTCCGTCGTTAGGAAGCCTGACACGAGTTCTGTGCCTTCCCTTGTGTCGGCCCTCAGCGTGCCCACCATGCAGCCCGTGAAGAGCCACGCAGCTGGTGCCTTGAACACCAGATCAGCCAGTAGCCCGGTTCCAGGGTCCTTGCAGTTTTCCCACAACTCTCTGGAGCACATGTCTAGTGTACATTACCCGCCGATTTTAGTTACCAACAGTCACGGCGCCTCTGTCACGTACAGTGAAAGGTTCCCAAAGTACGACTCCGTCAGCGACCATGGCTATTACTCACTGCACAGCGATTTTTCAAACATGAGCATGAGCAGCATGCAAAATGTTGACAGTTTCTGTAGCATGGAGCACGAGCACGGCGTGTACCAGAGAAATCTCAGCCATTGTCCCGGATCCTGCCTCAGTCACTCCAACAGTGACTCCTTCTCCTCCTATGGGGAGCTGTATCCCAGCTCTGTGGACGGCAGCTTGGAGGAGAGCATCAAGGGGCAGCAACCATCTCCGGCACAGGGTAGAATGCAGGCCTTCTCCCACAGCTTCCACCATGAAGCGCTGACCAGGGTTCAGAGCTATGGGCCAGAGGAGCCCAAGCAGGGCCCCCGAAAGCAGTCTGTGTCCCATTTGGCGCCACACATCCAGCATGCCACCATCGGAGCGAGGTCGAGCTGCCCCGGAGACTATCCCTTAACTCAGAACGTCCTCCCGCCTTTGTCCTCGCAGCCCGCACGCTCTCTGGGCATGACGCGCATGGACAGCATCTCTGACTCGAGGCTTTATGAGAGCAACCCCATGAGACAAAGGCGACCCCCGCTGTGCCGCGAGCAGCACGCGAGCTGGGACCCTTTGCCTTGCGTCAACGATTCCTATGGATATCACTCGTACCCGCTGAGTAACAGCCTGATGCCTTGTTGTGAGCGGGTCATGGTCCGCAGCATGCCTGACAAAATGGAGCAAATCTGGAACTCTCCATGGGAGAGTCCATCTATAGCTGAGCAACGAGAGCGTCGCGTCATACCGGACCACCAATATCAAACATATCGAAACCTTTGCAACATCTTCCCCGCGTACGTCGTCCATTCGGTCATGGAGAAGAATCCACATTTAACAGATCCACAGCAATTAGCTGCTGTGATTGTTACAAAGTTGAGGTCTTGCCATTGAGTAATGACATATTATCGGAACATCTCATGAATATACTAAAAGAAATCTAACAAATAAGTCACGGTAGATAGTCATTTAGAAAGTTTTGCTGATAATAATGGCAAAGTAAGCCAGGGATTTAAGTCCTACAAGGCATGTGTTGGCATTTATTGATGTTGCTCCATGTGCAGCATCCCACGCCCTCAGGAGTTGATCTTTCTCAACCTGTCTGGTGAGTAAAAGCTTGCACGGTTGACATCGCCAAGTCAACTTGTAAGTTATCTTTCCTCACTAAATTTAAAGAAAATCTCTGAAGTTTTGTGTAAAATCTAAGTTTTCATATTGAGTGTGATGCATTTGATATAGGGTGAAACCTTATTTGAAACTTTGTTCATAACACATAACACCTGAAAAGCTTCATAGCAGCTGTTAAGCACATTCATGAATATTAAACCAATATTACCCTGAGTTTAGGTTTTTGTATGAAACAAATGTTATTTTTGGTATTATTTGTCAATCTAGTACTACAGATTTGATTTATTATACCAAGATTAATATGCCTGTCTAGCATGTGTCTGATTTTAAGAAGCAGGTATAGAAAGGACGCTAGACATCTTTTGGTATTCAAGATCAGCTGTATTGGTGAGCCAGGTGGCTACATCACACTATGGACAGCTGAGCTCCAGCATTTGCCTTCTGAAAGCTGACTAATGTCAGCATTCATGAATGCACCATGTAGCTTTTATGAAGTCTTTGTTCAGGTATTGTTAATGTTATGAATAGTGTCTGAATTGTCTGAAGTTAATTATAGTTGCACAGGGTTGCAACGGCTGTAAATATTTTTTTTTTGTGCAGTTATTTTTCGAAATACATCAGAGAGAGGTAAGTATTATACCTCACAGCATGAACTCTTCACATTTAATGGCCTTATATCTTAATGACCTCATGCTTTAGTCAATGTCTAATCGGTTTTGGTGAAAATCGGTGTCACTGAAGCACCCTTGTTTGAAAAGTACTACTAAAACACTAGCTCAGTACCTAAAGAGATATATTTTCTCAATTTCACTTAACAAAGCTACCATTTTGGTAGAACTTGAGGGTGTACATAGCAAAGCAAACAAGCTTTGACTTGTCCTTGTGCACACATCTTTGTACATATAATTCACAAAAGCCATCTTTTGAGAGACATAAGCTGCTAAATAATGCCAAAAAATATATATTTAGTGTCAGTATTATACAGAATTATTGCCATTTAATTAGAGGGTTTTATTGAACTAGAACAAAATCTATTGTTTCAAAATTTCCGATGATGTATTGTGTGGTCTCCTGTCCGTTGTATTTATTGGAGACATTGCTCCAAGACTTTCTCCCTCATACGGTATATTACTGTCAAATCTATTATGGCATTTTTCTCAACAACACAACACATGTTCAGGGGTCCATGAAAGAAATCCCTCATTTTTGAAAGGTGTATACAAACCATTATGGCTATGATTTCCTTTTGAAGTTGTTTTTTTCATACCCCTATTTAAAAAAAAAAAAAAAAAGATTGTAAAAATCCTTTTTATTATGAAGTAGACATAGCCACCAGTCATGGGAAGAGGCTGTTATCATCTTGCAGTAAAGCGTACTCTTTTAGAAACTTTCATTAGTTCCCAAACTAATGTAAGCTCTGACCTGGTACCGTCAACTATGATTTGACAGTGATATACTGTGTGAAAACAATGTCATATTCATTTTGTTGTTTGCATCTTGAGATCCAGCACATAAGGCTATAAGGTTGGCTTTAATTGGTGTATTTTTAATGCAATGATACGTTCAAAATGAAAAAAATATATATATATTTAGTAATTTCAAAGTCCATTTCTTATTAGAGAAATTAATTGGTACAATTCTTCTGATTAAGTTGTCTTCATTCCCTTTGTGCCATGAAGTTATAAGCATGCCAAGAACAAGTAGACACGAGTATTCAGTTACCCCGTGCTAGTTGTTTGATATGCATTGTTTGATTGCCCAATTGCATAATGGAGTCGCCGACTCGCAGGACAATGATTGGATTAGACAAGATTATTGTGACAAGAACTCTGTTTATCACATCAGTGCCTTCTTACAGGTCCACCTTGCAATCTAAAATCAGGATGGTATGTTTCAAAAATGTCTAAAGGGGCACTGTGTATAGTGGATAGTGTTGTGCCTCCAGCTGTTTACATGATGAGTAAACTGTCTTAAATTGCAGTAAATTAATCAGTTTTCCCTGCAAACACATGAGGCTAACCCTTGAGTCAGAACAGAACATATTTACCGATGGCACTTAGATTTACTTTGAGAGTGAGCGTCAGGTCAGGATAAACCCTATCATTATTATTATTATTGTTATTAATAATAATTTCAATTAAATATTTTGTTTTATAAATTATCGTTTTATCGCTGCATATGGAACACAATGCGTAGTAAAAGGGAAGATAAATTGATAGATTTATTGCAATTTAAGGTTGTTAAATGCTAGACTAGAGAATCAATGCAGATGACAGTTTACAGGTAGATTACAGGTTGATGTAGTTATTTATAAAAGTGTTCAAATCTAGTCGATAAAGAAGCCTCAACCTAAATACATGTTGAAACATACATCATCTGATGCACTGGGACACATCATCAGTGATGTATCCTGGGGTCAGCAGGTGTTTCAGGGCTCAACATCAGACACCCCCGCCCAGGCGACCCCGCAAGGATTGTTCAGGCCCTGGCTTGTGTCCCAGTAGCACTTGCATTCCACGGCGCTCCTCCTTATTCACAGCCAAATAGAGGATCTTTCTGCTGCCTCTATGGCACTCTTGATGGATTTACCCATTGACTGTCACTCCCTATAGGTTGGCTATGGGCTTTGCTGAGGGACTGACCTGTGAATTCCCTACAGCCCACGTCGACTGGGTCGCACCGGCTTTCCAATCCTGACTGCGGCATTGCTCCACAAGGTCCTCATGTCTGTCTCATTCTTTCATTGGCATCCTACATATAGTCCTCCCAGGGATTAGTGAGCTCCAGCATGGCCATATGCTTTGTCAGTTCTGACGGAAGGATGATGTCTAGTCTGAGGGTGGACATGGTGACCACCTCACGGAATCTCAACTGCTTGCCCAAGTCCACCATCACCAATCTCGTGCTGACCCAAGAGCCCCAGTTGGTGTTCTCTTCTGGGGTTGGGTTCCCTGCCGTCAAACTCGATGGTGGGGCTTGGTTGAGTAATCAAAGAGTCGCAGTACCATAAGTCACATTCCCTCTCTCGGTCACTGTAGGTTTTATGGAGGTTTTATGGTTTTATATCAATCTCTGCCTTTGGGCATACCAGCTGCCCACTGCTTTTCTGCCCATGCAGCTGCTTTTGTGAACCGAAAGGGGTTAGTGACAAAGGGAGCTTGCTTCTTTGTCCTCTCCTTCCTCCTCCTATGCCACTCTGTGCAGGGCTTCTGGGATTGGGGCTGATCTCATTCCTTAACAAACTTGTTGTTGTGCATTGGTTGTTGACGGCGCCTGATGTTGCTGATGGCATTGGAGCGATCAGCTATTTCCTTCAGCACCTAGTCGAGGCGCCACCGGTAGCGACATTCTCCCAGGGTTTTATGCCAGCTCCCGAGAATGTGCTCCAACATTGCTGTTCCTTGGCACAATTGGCATGCTGGTGTTTCTGTTTGCCCCAAACAAAGAGGTTGGATGGGCTTGGTAATACGTCGTACACTGCTTGGATCAGGAAGCTGATGTATTGGACCGTTGCTTTCCAGAGCTCGGTCCATGTGGACACACCTGGTCCGAACTCCTCCTGGACAAGCCTGTGCCTTTCTTTGTCTCGGGCCTGGTCCTAACGCAACACTGCGCCACTGCCTCTGCTCCCAGCAACACCGTGTGCCGCAGGCAGAGTTCGGCCTGTTCCCCTGCATCCTGAGCCCTCCACTTCCCCCCTGTCCTCACCTCGATGCCAGCACCCAAATCTTTGAGGTGTCTACAGCAGCACTTCCTTTGTACGGTCTACAATAAATTCCTCACACAGACTGCTGAAGGGCAGCCTGAGTTTGGACTTGCAGCCGTACTAGGTGATGCTGCTGAGGATTCAAGGCGGGCCCAGCCATCTGCAGAGGTAACTGCTGACCCTCCTCTCAAGGCCCTCCACTGTTGTCAATGTTAAATCGACACTGTGGTTCAAGTTAAATGCAAAAAATCATTTTGCATGCCACTTTTGTTGAATTTTTCTTTTTTACGTTGCTTGGGAATTGGTAGCGCAGCCTGGGGTTGGGTATGAATTCAATATTAGTGTTTATTGTATTATATTGTGATATACAATATTGTAGGCTAAGTAATGAGAAGCTATGACCTAAAATTGACTCACACTTCACATATTTTAACTTTGCTTAAAAGGAGACTTTTGGACTAAATTCTTACTTTACATTCCTATAATCTGACGAACCAGAGTCTTGAATGTTGAATTTGACATATATGAGCAGGTATTGTGTATATATATGTGTGTATATATATATATATAATCACCATATATCAATACTGTGTAAAATTCCCATGATTAAGAGCATAATACTTCCATATTACGCAGTGCTGCTTCAACTCTCAATCTGCATAGGACTTGCACCATGTAAGGCCAGCCTTAATGCCAGGATATAACAACTTGAGTACATTTAAAGAGAAATACCACTGGAATTTTTCTTTTTTTTTTTTAACCGAATCCAAGACTGTTGTTCTCAACATATACAATGTCCTTCATTGTTGCGAATGAAGAGTTTCTCATATTCTCTAATCTCACAATTATATATTTATTGGGAGATGACAAAGAGGAAAAATTCATGGTCCAAGGATACAAAACTTTAAACTTGGTATAAATCAACATTGATTCATGTTTAAGAATGGTTTGTTAATTTTTACAAATACCATCTGATTTGTCCATCAGAAATTTGAAATGGTATTTGAAGTGGTATTACTCTTTAACATGCTTTATTTTTCTCCTTAAAAAATACATACATACATACACGCACAATTGGTCTCATTGATGCTCTTTCAAAAGTATGTTTCCATTGAATTGACATTGGTGACCAAGGTGCAAAGATGTAAGATATAAAGGGAAAAAAACACTTATTTGAATGTTATTCGCCCAAATGAAGTTTGGGCTTTTGATGACTTTATTTTTTTTTTCATGAACTGCGACAAGGCCACGTTGGGCCTGTGTTTCTTCATGAGAAGGTGAAACAAACTGCCTAAATGTTTCTTCCTGTGAAACAATCAGATTGCAAGGCTGCTGTCAAGGTTGTTTCTGGCATTTGGCTTAAAGTTTGCGCGCAATTTTTTTTTAAATTTAAATTTTATTAAATTTTTAAACACTCTGCTCCTTTGATGTTGAACTGTAGTAGATAATAGACAGAAAAACAGGACATTAATGCAGGAAAATATATATTGGGCCCACAGCCAAAATGAATCCTTGTAAAAGTAATTATTATTATAATTACAAGTTTTTATTTAGTGGTCCCCCCCCATGTGTATCCTTCACCTAGTTCTCAGTGATTAGATATTTACAGTTTAATATTCGCTCACAGGATACTTGGACGGAGCTGGAGTGCTAGCACAGGGTTTTCACTTTAGTTTCTTCCTTTGTTTATTATTTTTGTTTTTTTAAGTGCCGCAAACGACTAAGCCACAAATGTCTAGAATTGACTTTTGCTTGTTGATACAAATTGTATCTATAAATCGATTGTATATATAAAGAAAAAAAAGATATGTATACTCTGCAAATGCTTTTATTTAAATATGGGGAAGAAACTTAATGCCATAATGTTCGTGACACTGTGTGTCACTGGGAGTAGCCCATTGGTATGTACGAATTCTTACTGGGTACAATAATTTATTTACAGGGGCATTAAAGTGCTGCATGAAGGTGCACAGATACCCTGTGTGCAGCAGTCGTGTCCTCTCTGTACATACAGTGTATATAGATAAAAGGAAATGTTAGAATTGGAAATGATATCAGTGTTGTAACCCGTGCACCTTGGTTTAAATGCTGCTTTTTCCACTTTAAATTGTAAAAGAAAGTATTAATGTCAATAGTTTTTAATCAATTTGGCCGAATATAACTTGCCAAAGTTCTTGTGGAGTGGCTTTGTCAAACCTAAGTATTTGTGCTGCAACACATGGGTTGTCATGCAAAGAACAACAGATCCTGTTCTGAACGGAGGAAAATGGAGGATATTTGACAGTTGATTGAATGAATAACCCTCAGAATAGTGTTCCGCCAATTTGTAGTTCATTTTTCGATGTCAAAGACTTGCCGTCCAATGTTTTTTCTGATGGACTTTTCTCTGAATCTGCCTTTATGGAAATGAAGATACTTTAGTAGGACCGACCCTGTTGATATGGAGTCAAGGTCACTGGGAATTGAGCTGTAAAGATGACTTAGTCTCAGTTTATACATATAAATAACAATACACACTCTCAATCATGCTCCAAAGGTGGTGACTATATTGTTATGTACTCGTTCTCTGCTACTAGATAGACCAGTTCCTCACTGTAAATGGAATGCCCCTCATACTGTATAATAAGA
>OMKR01074068.1:0-13416 GCA_900302355.1 Cyttopsis rosea
GCACACAGTAGGCCACCAGAAACTGACGCAAGCAAAGCAAGCAAAAAATAGATGGAAACGGGAAAGAAAAAGCACAAAAATTGACTGATTGAGTTTGATTGATAGATTCCTCAATTCTCATCCTCATTTCTCAGTCGTGCCTGTAATCGAATTGACGCCGTTTTAATTGCTGTCTGATTTTTTAATTGCTGTGTGTATGCGGGTCACTGTTTTCTACTGAAGTAAAAAAGTAAAGTTGACTTTGATCTGTTATCGATTTGAAATGTTAATGTAATCACATTCTGCTGTGTGATAAACCTGACAGTGGATTATACTCCCAGCTTCGCGGTGGACTCTGGAAAATGTTGAATGGGATATGTTTGTAGGTACTTAGGTCTATTGTCTGTCCCCAATTATCCCTAGAAATACTCTAGATTGGTACTCTACATTGTATTTGGAAGTGCGTCCATGTTCATTTGGTATTTGGACCAAGTTGGCCGGAAGTTCCTGCTTGCATTTGGAGCGCTGTGTGGAGCAGAGTGCGCCGCGCAGTCCGTTCGACATCGACGTGGAAAGGCACTGGGCGACACTGCCTTTCTGGGTAAATGTACATTATGAATGGAGATTATGTATCATTTCTTACGTATGTGCTTTGTGGATTGAACAAGCGTGTCCACGTCACGTGATGTCATGTCATTGTCGCTGACAAAATAGCAGAATTTAGCGCCTAAACTTTGTGCAAGGCTTTAATTTGAATAAAAGTTCGAGTTCTTCTCAGTGCTGGGAGACACTTGGGCTTATAAAGGGGCAGAAGTTTTTCCACCGAGTGGAACACCGAGAATGACCGACTGTTGTGGGTGACGTACATTACATACTGCATTGTTGTGGTTATTATTGGTGCGCAGACACCAGACTAGAGGTCTTCACGGGTCCTAAAATTCAGACATGAACCCGTTTAGACCCGGGACATTTGTCCTGAGATCCAATTAGAACCAATCATTAAAAAATAATAAATTAATACCTGGACCCATTTTACCCAATGTATGTCCGAGGTGATAATAAAACGTGGACTTGAACCGGGTGCGGGTCCCGGGTCGGGTTCTGGTGGTCGGGTGCTGGTTGACCCGGGAAGACCTCTACACCAGACTACTACTGGTCTTATGGTCAAGTTTGCATTGTTGTGTTTACTGTTGTTGCCGACACCAACATTTAGACTTCTACTGTGGATGAAGTCTGTGTATTGACGTGGATTGTTTGCTGCTGGATCTAGAACTGGATGAATAAATGATGAATTGCGAGCAGTTGGACAGTGATGCTGAAAAACTAAACCCAGACTGAGAGCTCACATTTTGTTGCTGACAAGGAGTGGATGTTGTTTGTAACTTGGGATGGACAGTTTTTTGGCTGTAGGAGTTCATATGTAAACATGCGTATTTATGCTACCCTGCACGTGCATGTATATTCGGCAGCACCCCTCAAAGAAAACATGTTCCCATGTTCCTGTGCCTGCCTGCCCGACCTGCCATCCTTTCTATATATTATATACCACAATATTTATATGTATACCTACACTCAGTACTAGAAACCATGCTGCTACTTGGTCCCTGCCATAGTCTGTTATTAAAAATCTGTTTTTTCAAGGAATACATTTTATTGCTAAGCATATACTGTACAGTATATACTACTGTATATAGTGTCTGACTATACAATAATGTACAACCACACAACCAAAACTAATTCCTGGAACATGAAAATGTTCCAAATAAACATCCTCATTCTGAGTAGCCAAACGTTTGAATGTAGTTAGCGAAACCTAAATTCCTGCTGCCGTTAGATTTTTTGTTTTGCGCGACTATTGCTGTGATTACGGTACTGAAGCTGCAGTGCAGGAGACTTGAGGCGTCTCCGGACAGCTCAGCATTTACTGCCATTTGCCCGGTGATCCATCCCTTCACCTCATCAGGTGTCGGCTCCAGCGGCTCATCTGTTCCGAGGTTGGCGAGGGCCAAAGTCAAAACGGTGTCCTCAGACAACGCCCGTCCCCCGATGGATCGCATTTGGAATGTGCATACCTTAACCTCTCGCCGGTGATTGATGGAGAGCGATTTTGAGGTTTTATTGACACGGGATGTTACTCGTTATGGCGCTAAAGGGCAGCAGCATTTGGGCTATCATTCATCTTGAGTACGTGCGTGTGTGTGTGCCGGGGGCTGGGGCAGGCGGACGGAGGCTCGGATAATCACCTTTATGAAATGCCTCGCTTTGCTCCAGCTGCAACCCTTGACAGCCAGCCAAGCTGCGGACTGAGGCCGCGATGCAGCGTTGTGTCAAAATCCTGCTCCGGTCCGGGTTTAAGGGAGCATGTTTAAATTATAGGGCCTCCTAGTCACTCTATGGAGAGTCCTAGTCCAGTCTATGTACATGTAGTGTACATAGTATATGTATACTATGCTAACTTGGAACACTATGCTAACAAGTGACTAGTAAGCCCAATTTGGGCAAGTGGCAGTTAGTCTACAAGTACAAATTGCAGTATTGCAGCACTACTAATAAATGTGGAATACAGTAAGTAACAGTCTGTGTTGAAACCAACTTGGTTTCATTATAAAGTCCATTTTGAGAAAGTCTCCATTTTATAAGAATAAATACTTCACATATGGGCACGAGCCCATTGCCCGTACACATCATCATACGTCATATGTCACCAGAGAGGTAGACGTGTACATAGGCTGGGATTGTAGGGTTTTGGGAAAATGTTAACGGTGGTAAACAGTTTCAGCCAAGCAGCTGAAAACCAACAAAAAATATCTTCTTTCAACATTGGTTGATTAAATCTATTTGCCTCCGTTTATGCAAGTTCAACCAGTTTAAAGTTTTTGTGACTGAACGAGTCGCACCGTCTTCACACAGAGTGCTCCGCCTTGTCCTTTGCACCCCTCAACGCATATTATAAGTGTCTTTGAAAGACGTGGATATGATCTGTTTATTTGTGCTCATGTGAGCCCTTGACAGTCAGAGCTTCATGTAGAAATCCATATTAAGTGGACCGTTTGATGACATCTCTAACCTTAAGCTTTCAGAACATCAAGGAGAAACTCCCAAAAGACTTCAAGGTCGAAGGGAATTAACGTTAAGGAGAACCTTCACTCGAAAGAAGGATACCCACTCCTTATATCCTATAGCAATCGAATAGGACTCTATCCAATGAAACAATGTTTAAATAGGGTATAAGATCTTTTGGAAAGGTTTTAGGATCGATCTTCCCCCTATGGAGGACTGGTGCTGCTGGTGATCTGCAGTGCTAGATGTCCTTCTGCAGGGGCCAAGTAGGACCTGGTATTGGTACTGCTGGGATGGAGGTAGAACCTGGTACTGATAGAGTCCGTCTTTGATGAACTGTTGCGAGATCAGTTTTGAAGCTAGCGGTTAGCTTCCACTATCAACAGAAAGTAGAAGGCCGGGCCTACCTGTAGGTGGTTAGCATGTCATGCTAACTACCTGGGAAGCGGGCATAACGTAGCTCCAAAGTCGGAGATATTTTTTGACAAAAGAAAATATGTTGACTACTGTATATTCAAACGGGTCCCCTGACCTCTCACATCATGATATCTGGATGAAACTCGGCTCATTAGAACCGCAAGAACCTCTGTTTCACAGCCATACTGGAGGTAAACAGCTACAGAGGCTAAGTTAGCTTCAGGGTCCTAGAGACACCCGGTTCTGCATGCAGTGAAAATTTGATATCTTCGCCTATTTTTTCTTTTCCCTATTCCTGCACACTGTGGTACATAAACAGTCATGGAAGACTTGTGAATCCAAAGAGCCCAACTAATCACACATAATTGAGCATGGAAATGGCATCATTAGGCATGAGTATAATGTTTAAAGCCCCTTTACTCAAGGGGCTTTAAAATATTAACTCACCCAAAATATTAATAATTTTATCAGGCGTAATTTAAAATATAATGTTTATTACCTTTTAATTGATAGAAAAGATTGACATACGGTGTCAAGCTGCATCTCAAATGATTCCTTGGGGTCTCAGCTTTCTGAAGGTGTAATGTGGCACTTGTATGTGGCACCAACTGCTGACCAATACCACCAGCCCAAACTCTAACACCTCCACCTCACTCGGAACCCAAGAAATGGGCCTGAAGCAAACAGACAAATACAAGGAAAACTATAACATTGGAATGTAGAATTAGTAAAGACAACGGCACAGGGACTCAAGTACAATTTCAATGAAAGTGTGTCCCATAAACTGGATGAGGAGAGCCCATAAGGACCCCAAAAAGTCTGATCAGGATACAAATGTGGGTCGGTATTTTCTCAGTATGCTTGCCAGACTTTAATTAGAATTGAATTGTTGCAGGAACTATTGCACATGCCAAACTTTTCTTCCCAATAAGAGGTTCATGATGCTGTTAATTCGAAGCACAGACCATTTCGCAACTGAAACGCTGCGTTTGGATTTTTTGGCCACTTTCTTCAGTGAAGGCACTCAAAGTTAACTTTCTTTCTCCTTCTTTCAGATTCTTCACATTAACTAGATTTTCCTCCTTCCTCCTTGGACTGAAAAGCTGTCACTACCACACTGAAACAGATGGCTGAGGGTGGCATCAGTTGATAAGAGACCGATTTGTGTACTAATTTAAAGTTACTGTTACTGCTACCGTCCACCGGTTTCACATAGCTAAACCAGTGCCTACATTGAATAATTTGACCACTCTAGAAAGAAAAGAAAAGAATAAACCCACCACATAACTAGATTGGTGTTGACTGAGTGCTGTAACATGGGGCCAGCAATTTGCCCGCAGCATCTTTGTTGAAAAGACTACAAAATATGCTTGGACGTTTATTTATTTTCATGGCTACGGCTCCCTGCGGGTCATGTAACTGTACTGGTGAAAAAAAAGCCTCCACCGCCCCACTTCATACTTTGCCTTTGGGTATTCAACTTAACATCTGTTCTTTGTGTTCAATGACAGCTAAATCAATTTGTCTGAATGTATTCTGTTGGCAGTAACTCACCGGCCTTGATTTTACACCCATTGTACAAGCTATGTGGGTTGTTTTTTTTGGAATATAAGTGCTTTTAAGAGCTGTTTGGAAATGATTAATTTATTGGTTTTTGTTTCCCTGCCTCGAATATTGAGCATGGTGAAGTGAATCATAGTTAGAATATGGATGGATGGTGGCTTGGTGCCCACTCGGGCGGCGGTATGTGTGCCTGAATTCGGTTGGTTTTTGTGGCGATGGTTTTGGCTTTGGCTGTGTGGTGGGTCTGTGGGGTAGCTGTGGCCTGGACATTTTTTTAAAAAGGCAGATCGCTACTTTTTGCAATCTGATTACATGATCCTGATAAAATGTAATCAGTTCAACAAATAGTTCATAGATCTACGATTTCCGTTCATCTTTCTTCTTCCTATTCAAACTTAATCTAGTCAACCAAAATGTCCCCCCATCCCCTCCTTCCCGCAATGCTCCACACAGATTGCTGCGCCACAGGATTTTTAAATGTATTTAATTCTTCCATTATCTCCACAGACCCCATTCATAGAGATCAAAAGGAAGAAGCACTCTATCTTAGGCCTTGATGTTGTGCCAAATAAATCTCTTCAGGAATTCTTTGAAATAATTTTGCGATATGCTTTGTAAAAAAAAGAAAGCATATTCATCCTCATGGTACACAGACACATTCGCCGGCTGTGCTGTATATATTCTCCTGTAATAGAAATGACTGAGATAATCGAGTGATTACATCAATCACCTTTGAGAGCTGCTTACGTAAGTGTCCTCCTTTTCCAACATATTTCCAATCATAGCGCTGAAAACCTTGCATTGACTTGAGCAGAGGTCCGTTTGCTTTGCAATATGCCCATCTATATTTTTGTTCTTTTCTTTCTGGCAGAAAGAAAAGTGGCAGAGGAATGGCAAAAAGGCAAAAAGGAGAGAACAAAAACACAGAGATCTCAGGTGTATAACATGGTTGTAAGAATTAGCTAAAAAATAATTGGCAATATTCAATATACCTTAACTAGAAGCTAGAATTTTTTTTAATATATTTGAAAATATATTAAAAAAACAAAAAATTAACAACAAACGATGGAAATGAACCCAACAATAGACAATAAACCAGAATAAACAGAATACATATAAATTTACAAACAAACAAACAAACAAACAAACTATTTGCATGTATTTAAATTAGGTAATATGCACACATTTCACGCAAAATTGGCCCCTTTTCTATACAAATGAGCCTCATTGCAAAGAAACCCTAATTCACAAGCACCAACACTACTAGCCACACACAGAGTGAAATCATTAGCGTCTTCAGAGAGTTGGTGGTAACTGAAGCGCATTTCTAAGGGTTGTCACATTTGAGAAGCTTGTGAGGCATTGTGTGATATTTTTTCTTTTGTCCTCCGCTTCAAATCATGCAGGTGCGAGGAGTGGGAATTGGAATCCAAATGCATAATAGAGAGGTAGCGAGCGGAGAGCAAACAATACGCATTTGGGTACAGGTGGGGGGGCATTGCATCCCAATGTCTCCAAATGCGTAATGGAGCAGGAGCGATCAGACATTCAGGCTTCCCCGTTCCAGGTTTTCCAAATGAAACAAACAGTATGTTTTAAATTTAGATGTAATTATTTTCCTACGTTTCCTAATTGAACGAAACAAAACAAAAAAAAGCCCTGTGCGTTCTGTACCGTGTCCGCAAAGCTATTGATACCCATTTTTCTCCTTCTCTCTGCCATTGTCCTGCCTACTATGTTCTTGGCGCAAAGCCACCATTTATACTTTGCCACATGAATAATTGCAATTCGACGCAACACAAGGACAAATTGCACTAAGCTGCAAAACGTTATGTGTCATTTCATTAGCACGATATCTTTTGTAAATCAGACCTTGAGATGGGGCAGATATCGGTTGCAAGTGATACACAATTCATTGTGCTATCATCTATTCTTTGTGAATTCGCCCCTTAGTATTTAAGGACTAGCGAAAAAAGAATACTCTGAAAGAAAGATAATCTATTATAATAGGTGAAAGACTGCCGCATGCCATAATAGATCCATATACAGCACTGCTGCACCACTTGTTTGTCCATCTGTGTTGTTTGTTTCCATTTAATTGATTCTCTCTAAATTATACTTTTAGTCACACGAGATATATATGTGAGTGTGTTGCCATGCATAGTGTGTGTGTGTGTGCGCACATGCACCGATTTGTATGTTGCGGATAATCGATTTGCATAGACGAATTTGCATAGAAATCAGGAAGGTTGTCCTAATGCGGCTCGGCTTTGCCTTTGTTTTTCATGTTTTGGATTTCTGGGTCAGTGAAGTCATGCGATTTATTATTTCAGCTCCCCAGAGGAAATGTGAAAAGGGCACAGAATGTCAGTGGAGAGTTCTGGAGTTCACATGATTGACAAGTCCCCAGACTGGCGGGCCAGCCTCTGAAATATGAATGCAATTACTTGTATAATGAACCAGAGTTATCTCATTCCAGCAATGGATTTCTAAACTGTACAGAGAGTGTGAGAATGTGTCCCATTACCTTGCTTTTACCCCAGTGATTACTGAGAAGAAAGTTATTTTGGACCAACATAATAAAAAACCAACAGAATGAATTGTTGGTACTTTTCCAGCTTAATAGCAAAGTTGTACGCAATCATTGAACATTGGAGCTTTTGATGACAGGAAAATTAAATTGAAAGAAGACATCAGACATTAGCACATTGTATCACCGTTCTACTTTTGTACTTGCAAATCAGGCTAAAGCCCAAATTTTTCCCCCCTGCTCCACCATTGGCATGAGCTTTGCCAACATCCCTTCGAGGTAATTGGAATGAATCGCATCTTAATTGCTTTTGATACCGATCGGGTCAGATGACCTTGGCGACGGTGGTGGTAGGGTTTCGGGGCCTGTGCCTTATGGGGGGAGGTTGTTTTGGGCAGTTGGCCGCGATTCTCGGGCCACGGGGAGCTGATCTCAGACCCGGAACCCTGTTAATAACGTGGAAGCGATGTGCTTTTCAATCACTGCCAATTGCGATATTGTCACTGGTCCAGGGATAAGGATGACACCAGTGATCTTGATTTCTCTTCCTTCTCCTCTGCCGCTTAAAGAGAGGCCCACTGTTCCCTCTCATAGTCAGAAATGGATAAATAAATTTATCATTTAAAATGGTAATCCCTACGATTATTTTGTAAAAAAAGACCATATTTGATACTTTTCTTTAGCTGGCACTTTATATCAAACAGTTATTCAATGTATTTGCCTTATGCATGTATTCTTCTACAGTATATGCTGTTACTATTGTTGGTGGCGGGGTCCGCCAAGAGGTGAAAGGCTGTTGAATTTGATGAAGTTGTGGTCAGTAAACTGTCAATATGAATGAACATTTACACGTCAAGTGACTCCTACATTTTCTAATGGAATTCTGGAACACGGACGACCTTATGGATCACCACTTGAATGGTTTCCAGACCAATGACGACCATCATCGGTCAGTCTTTGAAACCGCTTGGAGATATGATCAGTAGGGGTGGGCCGATTGATCGGATGAAACGATTATCCGTTACAGATATTGTGTTTTGTCCAATTAGGATTGTCGTTCGATCATTTTGAGTTCACATCTGGGATCGCAGAAATCATTAGGTATATCTGCTGTCCGTCATGACAAATACACCGCCTGATCTGATCACGCTCATGTGACATACAGTACGGTCCCTCCCATAGATATAGAATTGTAGATACCGCGTTTGCGATTTGACGTGCGTCTGCCTGGTCGCCATATTGGGGCGGTCAAGATCCACTAGTAAACAAAAAATGTGTATTGAGACATGAAGACTTCTTTTCAAAATCTACTGTAACTCGCTTAATTCTGAACCGATTTTCATGAAATTTGGTTCAGAATTAAGCAAGTTACAGTCTGTGAAAAGGTTCTCCTTTACCTTATACCTTTCCATTCCCCAATAATAAAATGAGCACAGAATAATATTTTTTTATTTACTTTATTAATTACTTGGAACATACAGTACATTATTCAAATTTTCCATAAACAGGCCCAATCTAACCAACAAACCAAACCATACAATAATCATGTCTTACCTGTTCCTGGTAATTGGTGCAAAGGGAGAACATCTGGCATTAGGCCACCATTTATAGTTTTCATAGATTCATGGATTTACTATTTAGTTATTTCCTTGGGTGTGCTCAAACATAATATTTGCATTTAAATGATTATGTGTCATTGAATAATCATTTTGTGTCTACTTAGCTTCCCCCTATTCTCATTCAAGAGTGGATCATTCCAATCCAGGGAAGCGGCCAGCAGTGTATTTAAGAAGCTTGTTCTGCTTGTAGAAGAAAGAGAGATGGGTGTGTGTACATCTTGCTGTGAGGCTGCTTGGTTTCAGATTTTGTTATTGTTGCAAAACAAACTTAAAGGGCAACTATGACAATGTCTTTGGATATATATTTCTTTCTAAAATAATAAAAAAACAGTTTTTATTTGTTTTATTTGGAGAAACGTGAAACTGGCACATGCAGCGGAGCGTAAATGCGCAATGGAGAGTCTGCCACTGCTCTACACTTGCCTGTTACAAATTATCATTATTATGTCTTGAATAAATATAAAACTTAAAATAATTGTCAGACAGTAGTTATTTTGATTTAAAGTGTTGTTGAAAATGTAAAATTGTAAGGGCCTCTTTTTTTTTTGTCCATGCAGTTACCACCAACTCTCTGCAGATGGTAATAATCTCACTCTTAACTGTGTGTGGCTATTTGCACCGGTGGCCGCAACGAGGCTCATTTGCATAGAAAGTATAGAAAGAAAGAAAAGTGCAAATAGTACCGCCGCAACGAGACGCTATTTGCTTGGCAGCGCAGTTAGTGGTGCATTTCAACGTTTGTGGGTGCTTTGTGAATTACTTTATTTTTCACTTATTTGCGCAGGTTCAGCAGCCGCAAAAGCCGCACAATCCATTTGTGAATTTGCCCCTTAGTCTGTATGTGTCAGTTATAGTTCCTATTTTTCCTCCTGTTCTATGAGGTATTCTCAACACATCTCGACCTTGGCTTGGTGCACTAAAGTAAACAGTGTCCTTAGAATGCAACCTCTGGTCACATCGCCTACAACTGTTGTTAGGTAGCGGGTATTTGTTTGTATGGAACCGGAATCAGATCGTCCGGACACCTCTAGTTTTAGCAGCGTTTCTTGCTTTATTGGGTTAATATACTGTAACTCGATGTATACCATCAAGACCCAGATTCTCCGTAAAAAGAGGATATTGGTTTTCAATGTTTTCAATGGTATTCATGGGCCCTGACAACCAGCAAGGAAACAGCGTAAAAGCAAAGATAAATTGTTACCGTAACAAAGATATTGGACCTCTGTGTCCCCCCTCGTCCTCATAAAGTCGCTCCTCGGAATCAGTTGGGTTTAATGACGTCTTTATTCCCTCTCAATAATTGTTTAACTTTTATTACTGTGAATGAAGCTCAACGCTTTGGGAGCCCTGCAAAATCTCTCCATTGTCCCCCGCTGCACTTTCTCAAACATGCAATGTCTGCAAAGTCTAAATGGGTTGTTCGACTATGCAGACTATGCAAGAGTGTTCAGCACTTATTTGATTTCTAACATTCTGACTGGACACATCGGGGCAACTAGGCTTGGCGATATCGCTGTGTTGATTCACAAGTAAAGTATGTCCAAAATTCCATTTAATTCCATTCAGGTTCAAATTATTCAAATTAAGACTTTTAATTCCAAAATTAAACTGACTGTAGACAGTTGCTTTGTTTTGTTTAAAACACAAAAAGAATGAAATATCTAGAATAAAGCACAAAAAGGGACTCAAAGTACTGTAGCTTTTTCAGGTCAAGAGAATATTAGATCCAGAATAAAAAGATCATAGACTCATACAACACATTACAGTACACAAAGACTGGTTAATTCAATAGTCAAAATTATTTTGAAACAGAGACAAGTACACAGGGTGATGAAAAAACAAGCCTTTCTTGACATGACGACGACAAACTAACAACACAACTAACTGGGAGCAGGGTGTATAAATATCAGGGATAGTTGATTAAACTATAGGCACTCTAGCATAGTATTCAGAACAACAAATTTGTATGTGAACATGTTTGGTATGTCCAAAACCAAAGTATGCTCAAATAATATGCAAAAAAAACAACCAGGATGACGTTCTACCAGAGTTCGCGGTGGGATATTTAATTAATTTAATTAAATACCGTTTGTCAGACAAATAATAAAAATACCGGCCATACCATATGGCCAAATAACAAAATAACATTAAGATTTCAACATTTTTAGTTCCAGCCTACTGTATATAACTGTAACAATATAAGACCTATGATAATATTAGAATTAGATGGGCGCCACCAAATTTATATGAAACTTGGAAAAATCGGGGTGAAGGGTTGCAGTACTTATTAGTCTATCTCAGGGAGTGGCTTCTTCCGGAATTCCTGAGCCCGGCTTCCGAAAAATTATCACAGACAACTGCTTACTCAATAAATGAGTATTTATTTATAATAAAGGGTCAATAGTCAGGCAATGGAATGAGGTAGAAATAAAAGAATGAAATCATAAACCGTAGAAAGGAAGAGAGTAATTGGTAAAGGAAAGGATAACTAAATATCAATATTGACAAGGATGGGAGAATTGTGCATTTAAAGGAAAGTTATTAACACACTAAAGGGAATTCTAGGCTGGTCTGGGAATTAAAGAAAGAAATAAAACTTATCAACATCGAGCTCTGATCACCAACTGTAGCGTTGCTCTGCCGGCAGTCCTCTGGGCAGCTCAACGGGTTCCAAACCGTTGCTTTGTTCCTTCGGCCGACTCGGACTCGGACGATGACCGAGTTGAGCGGTTTTAGAACGAGACAACCGGCGAAACTACGCTGCAATCGGCTTAACATCTGAGGCTTGGCTGGTCTCTGCTGCATCGGTGATCGGTGTCACACCAATGGATCAGTTTGCAAATCTAGTAAGTATAGCTCGTGGGGAAGTCGAAAGAGTTCTCAAAGCGGCAGAGTTTCAAAATGGTGTGTCTGCACGGTTATGTGAAAGGGGAAACAAAAGACAAAATAAAAAAATGAGGGAAACAAAACCACACAAGTGACGAACAAGGGAGAAGTTTAGGTGTTACGTGGGGAAGGTGCCTACAGGATGCGCCACAATCTGTTGCTTTATGCCCTTCCAGAAGGGCCGTGGTTTCCTGACCGATACCTGTGTCTCGGTTTACGTCACGAAGCAATCCTCGTGTGGCTCCCTCAGTTTTAAAGAAAACTGTTATCGCAAAACCCAGTTCTTCCATTTCGCCAATTCAACTACGTTAAGCATAGTATCATTCCTATGTTCCATAAACAAGTCTTTACAGAATTTCACACATATCAAACACTCAATACATTTCAATAGTAGAGTTCTTAATTTGTGATCAAGGATCTGTCTAACTACCGAATTGTCAAAACTGGTTATTCGTGCTACTACTAAAGAAAAAGAAAAGAAAAGAGAATATAAATGGAATAAACATAAATATATCAATTAAACCAAGGTACAATGAATGTAAAAATCCTCAAAATATATCACTGAACTAGGTACGTGTCTTCTTGATTGTGGCCGTTAGATGGCCGCAGAGGGTTAGACATGAAACACCTTGATATGCCTTCGTTTTCTTCTCTCTGGCAATAAACTTTGTATATGAGTGGGAGTTTCACTATCTATTGTGGTAACATCTGCGGGGTGATATTGTATCACTTTCATTCGATGTTACATTTTATTTCATATTATTTCAGAAGTTGAGGTAGTAACTCAGTCTTCCATAGACTCACATGCACCTTCAGTCGTTTGAAATCTACCAAAAGGGGGGGTGTGTGTGCGTGTGGGGGAGCAAATGGCCCGAGAGAGGTTGAGGTGGCCTTTGATCTCTGACCAGCGTTTCTTCTGCTCGCTGGGTCTCTGTGGGGAAGAAGCTCCAAGGTTCAAAGTTCAAAGTTCAAAGTTCAAAGTGTTTTATTTGTCAAGTATACAGTACAACACAAGGTCATTCTGGACAATGAAATTCTTGTGGTAAGGCAAGCTACAACTACGTAGTAGGCACAAAGAGATAAGACTTTAAGTACAACCGTACGAGTAGAGGTCACATATAAGGGCACGAGGTCGAAGTAAAGGGCAGGGGTAACATTTATGTACATGACAAATGAGATTTAAAAAAACATAACCTATAACTAGAAAAGTACTCAAGACTATTGCACATTATAAATATAAATATAAAGTGAAGGAGTGCCGGTGGATATGTACATTTAGTTGTGGTGATGTGCATTAATTTACATAGGAGACTAGAGATGTTGCAGGTTAAGAAGCCTGATGGCCTGTGGGTAAAAACTGTT
>OMKR01074070.1:0-11608 GCA_900302355.1 Cyttopsis rosea
ATGTAGTGTCTGATGTTCCATATATTTAGTGATATTTGATGATGTAAGCTTTGATCTCAAATAATGAGGACACAACCGAAATTCCAGTGGGGTGCTGGCCAGATTGAACAGAGGGGTCCTCCCAGGGGACCTTTGGACTAAGAGCCTAAACAAGATAACCTCTGTCTCCTCTATCTCTAGATTGGAGGACCATTGTTAGGACTAGATGAAGGAATGTCAGATGGTCGGTGGTTTTATACCCCTGGTGTAGAATGCTTTATAAGCCTGAACAGGAGAGATCACGACAGGGCATGGTTTTCAGACCCGACGAGGGTGCTCTCCCCCATGATATTTTTAATTGGGTTGATGCTGAACTTTTCTGTAATAAAATCAAGCTTTATACAATCAAGTCGGCGTCGGCGGAGATCCTTTCCATCATCATCCTCACATCACCATTGAAGGCAGACACAACACCAGTTTCCCTGCAACATAATATAATGCCCTGGGCAGAGAGGGTTCAACCAGATAAGGGTGATTACGTCTAAGGCGGTTGGACTTTTGTTCACCAGAGAACTTCTAACACCGTGTCTCCGCACGCCGGCTTATCACAGACATGTTCTCGCACTTAAAGTGATGTTTTATTATGTTGGCTACCCTTGAGCCCCTAGCACACAGTAATAAAAGCTGGAGGCCTACAGATGTTGGGAAGTTTGATTGGAAATCGGACAGTTATCTGCACGTGTTATTCAACTCACTGGCTGAAGACCTCCTCATTTACGACTTTCTTATTGTTTTTTCTTTGTTTGCCATGAGGCAGAAGACCTATAAAAACAATTTATCACGACTATTTAAAAGGTCAGAATAGAGTACTTTACTATGTTTTTTTTCTTTCTTTTTTTTGGTTTCTAGTAAAGCCTGTACCACTCTCCAAATATACATTATTAGCTAAATCTTTCTAGGAAGTGTGCTTCAGTTATTGTCAGAGCCTGATTTCATGGTATCACATGATATGAATTTATAGAATTTTCTCACTTGTTTGTGACTATGGGACACAGCAGTGCATACAAATAACATCTCAAGCTCTAAATCCAAATATCAACCAATTTAGATGATGGTGGTTATACAGAACTGAACTATAGCGGCATAGTGGATTTACTCATGATGATGCTCAGCATTTTTTCACATCAGGGAAACTCAATTTGATGCGTTATAGGCCACGGACCCTATTTGAGAAGATTTTGTCTCTGGGATCCCAATCGGAGAAGATTTTTATTGCTAGATATGATTTAGTCCAAACTTCCAGACTATAGTTACAGTAAAACTATGATCAAAACAGTCATTATTCTACATTCTCTAGTGGTGGTAATGTCTTATGAAATAAATGAAATAATGGTGAAGTTGAATTATTAATCATTTCACTGTGGACCCCCTTGAACCTCTTGAACGACCCCCGAAACCTTCACAAGGTTTCCTCAATTTCCCTCTTGGTTACACAGCAAACAAATTGTTTTTTTTTACCTTCTTGGCATGCAAAGGAATTCATGTCTTGATGGCTCCAGTACAGAAGCAATGTGAGTTTTTAAACTGGTTCATTTTGTCATACTTCTCCTTTATAAATATAGTTAAATTACTTTACAAATCGAATAAAACAGGACCAGACAACATTTGAAATTCCCTTTGAATCCATGACACTGCTATGGCTCCTCCCCACATTTCCAAAGGAAACAAAAGGAAAAAATAAGTGTAATTAAAGTTTAATTAATCAGCAGCGATCAAGACGTGGCTTGAACGGGAACAGGCTTCTGTAATGGAATATTTCATCATTATTCTGCCTTGTTTTTCTTCATTGTACTGTATGTTGTTACTCAATGTCATCCCTGTATCGAGATAAGAACTGAAATGAGGAATTAACAAGATCTTGGTTGCTTTAAATGCATCTACTTGACGCATAACCGCTGGGCGTAGGGTCATCAGCTGTGATGTGCTCTTTCAAGTGCGTTGGGGGTTGCCAGGTATGAACTGCACGAAATGCTTTGTGCCAGAACATTATTGGCACGAACTATCGCTGTGTTGTTTAATCCTGTCTGACTTTGAAAGAGATGGCGAGGATTTGCTGTTTTATCATCAATCATCATCAATGTGTTGGATGCTTCCTCTTCTCCATCCCAACGTGTCACTGACTGTGAACTGGCAACCCCTACGGCGCCAATGCATTCAATAGCTGATATTAAAAAAAACCCTTTTGGCATTTTGTGTGTAAAAAATAAATACACTCTACATCTAGGCCCATGGTTGAGGCCATGGAAACTCTGGACTATGAAATTATAATTTGTGAGTCACAAAAAAGGTTTTCTAACTGATTTTAACATTCGATTTAATGGATCATTGGACGTCAGTGGCCTTAGTGCAAGTCCCAAAAAGTCTTTCCCAAAATATGAGCCTATTTAGCCTGGTTGACCTTGACTCGACTCACTCCTTTCGGTTCAACGCTTTATATCCTATATTAATCATTCTTTTTTATGGGCGGCCTGGCTTTGATTTTAGTTTTTGTTAAATCTCAGCTTCAGCAAGATGTTGGCTAATAAAACTATCAATTTTTTTTATTTAGCCTTTTTATGACTTTATTGAAGCTATTCCAAGGCCTGATCTGATATTAGACTGGTTAGAATAAGTTATATAAGAAGGAAGATATCCTATTCATGTCCTTGTAGCGTAGTACAACATCATTCAATTGTAAATCAAAGTTTTTAAGTCATACTCACCAGAAAATACACTTTTCAACATTTTTATCCAGACTAAGGTATTACATGTGGTATCTTATCACATTACAATATTATGTGTGAGTTACGTAATAAATGACGTGTAGTCATATTCATATAGATTGAAATGATAAACATATGAACATTCCTTAAGTTTCCCCACATTTTCAGTTTTTATAGATGATCTTTTAAATCTTTTTTTTCTGCTTAATTACATTACAACTTACAAATTACAACTCACATAAGAAATGTTCAACTTTATATTATTCACCGAATATATTCACATTTAAATATTTTCAAGGACTACATTTCAAACAACTTGCAATTCAACGATCATGTCTGAGTAGAAAACAGACTGATCGTTTATGCAATGGCAATTTAATAATTATTCAAAATATATTTTCATAATTCCAGCATATTTTTCATATTATATTACATATTGTTTTATATCTTATATCTTTTTCTTCATATTATTCCAACATGATATTTTCACCAGTATTCCATTTAAGTGTCTCGTTATTGTTATTAAAATGTATGTCATGATTCATTGTTTCATATACATTCTTGAGGCTTTGGTTTGTCTATATCTGGGCCCTGTGACAGGTGCAGGAATAAGTTATTATTATTTTTGTGTTACTCAATGTCACTGAAATGGGCTTGAAACTTGAACTTTGGTTGAGACTGAAATACCTGTATTACTTCAGATGATAATTCTGCCCATTGTGAGGTTATCTCTCGCCCATCGATATCCCTCCATTCACTCCTCTTTCACTTTATCATCCTGAACTCAACTTGGTTCCTGTCTTTAATTCTGCTCCCCCATTGTTGAGTTAATGATTGACCCTGACCCCTCCTAAGAAATATATAAACTGTGAATTACTCTCCTATTAGCATCATTGCGGTGCTGCTTAGGGACCCTGCTTGGAACACACATAGTATCTTTTCAATATATATATATCTATAGTTTTATTATACTTTACGCCAGATAGTGTCTCGTCCCTGGGCTGCAGGTTTGGACAGTCATGGCACGGTGGCTGGGGCTTCTGTGGAACCACAGAAACTACCTGATCATCATCCTTACACCACTTCTACTTCTTCCTCTGCCTCTTGCTATCCCTACACCGGTGAGTGTGTGTTATGAACTTTGGCTAGAAAATGTCATCTTTCCTGTCCTCGGTCGTAGTTTAACTTGGAGTTCTTAACATCTCAGAATGCAAAATACAGGATGCAAAGGTGATTCTATTGGACCCTAATGAGACATTCCGGGTGTTTTGTAGTACGAACAGCAGGTCTTTTCAAAGCAACTTACAATAAGCACATTTGTCAGTTGTCAATAATCAAAAAGACTATAGTCCATTATTTAAAATAAATATATTGATAACACAAACAGACGGGGTAGGGTTAAAGAGATGTGGAGTTCTTCAAAAAAAAACAAAGAAGCAAATAAAACAAAAAAATGTTTTGCGTCAGGTTGAATGGTGAGAAAGACAACATGTATCTCAGTATAAATCAGATATAGTTTATTTTAGCGTATCAGGTAGTTCTGGGATCATTTAGCCGCTATCCATAGCCAGTCGCACCTGCCTTATGATAACATGGTGAAGGTCATTAGAGTTAATAGATTGGAATATATTAGTAACTTTTGGCTTATTAAAAAACAAACTTCTCTTTCAGCAAAATATGATATGATATGAAATGTTAATTAGTTATTCTAATATACAGTATTTAATGCATGATTTAGATTTTATATTATTTATTTTGATGTAATATCTTCTTACATTTTAATTTACATATATTATTACAATTTTCGAGTATGTGTTTTTATGTTACTATATGACTGCTTTGGAATTTAATTGTAAACTTCCACCTTGACACCAGAGCTGCCAATGGAAAGATTTGTGTTTAAAAGATTTGGGAGGTTTAAAAGGTTTAAAACAATTTTTACCGAAGACCCATAAAGTTTTATCTTGAAAGACAACAATAAACAGTCTATCTTTATGGTCAAGGGTTACTGCAATCCCCCTGCCTGCGGTTTTATGGCCTTTTAAAGAGATGAATACGATTTGTAGATTTCTGCTTTGGGGGCGAATATGTACAATATAAATGTGTGTTTGTGTGTGTATGTGTGTGTGTGTGTGTGACATTACAAACCACTCTGTTTCATTGTTCCTGTCATGCTACTGAAGAACTTCTGATCTGGTGGCTGTTTATGGGTGTTGCTGCATCTTCTGTGTGTGTGTGTGTGTGTGTGTGTGTGTGTGTGTGTGTGTGTGTGTGTGGAACACTGGTTTCAAGTATTCAATCATGTGCATGTGGACTACGGCGGCCCACTGCTACTGATCTATACATGGACATACATACTACAACGTGTGTATACTAGTGTGGAGGAAAGCAATGCCTCCTCATTTGCACAATGAAGCAGAAATGCATGAAGAAATGTAAAAAGAAAAGTATAAAGAAATGTAAAAAGAAAATAATACAGAAATCAATAAATTTGTGGAAATAAATAGGGGGGAAATGCAAAGGGAAAACAATACAGAAATAAATAAATACATAAATATCAATTTAAGTCACATTTTATCAATTAATTAATGCCTACATTTTTTGGGGGGTACATTTAATGGCATATTAATTTATTTATCGAGCCATTTATTTATTAGTTAGTCATTTATTAGTAATTATTTTATTTTTGTATTTATTTTTTAATTTTGGCAGGTTCCGTCCTCCATATACAAAATCTTTCCAGGGTTTGGGACACGTTTTTAATCAGACCCTGGTTTATAGCATGGCAGACAGGACAGGTAGTGGTGCCCTTAATTTCAACAATCTCTCATCGCCTTCCACCTCTTGTACATTAACAGAAGCCAATTCAAACGTTTTTATCCTTCACAATCTTTTCTTCGATCACTGGGACTTGACATATTGTCGATTGATGACATTTCATTTCTCAATTGGTCCAATTGGTCCAATTGAAAAACACTAAAACAATCATCAACGTCAGCTGGTCTTCCATTGTTTTCAAGAAGATGAAGTTACTTTCTTGAAGACTGGATGCCTTCTCGGTGAGGAAGGCCAGTTGGACAGTCTGTACTAGAGGTAGTGGCAGAGAGGAGGATGAGGAGGACAAAGGTCAACCTCCATCCTGGAGAACCCCTCTCATCCTCTCTACCTGGAGCACCTTAACCTTTCGGGCGTTTCTTCAGGAGTGCTCTGTCTTGGACGAGTGCTTTGGATTATAAATCTGGATTATATTTTCAGATGTACATGGAGAGTGCACCTACTGCATCTGCATCTACTTTAATAACAGAGGGAGTAAGAGGGATGTATTATGTATTATACAAGTTATAACACAATTCTCCTTGGCTTGGTCAGACTTGCTTTTGAATGTCCTTTTTTTCTCTTAGTCTTTGGGGAGATTTTTTAAGTTGGACTCGAACAACTCAGGCAACTTTTCTTTAGCTCTTTCCCATGTTTCTCCCCCATGATCACGTCCCAATCCTGTTTTCCATATAATCCATCTTTTGAAGGTAGTCATATCACCAGTCACCAGGTCGAACTGTTTATTTTCTAACTCACCCATGTCCATTTGCACTGGAGGCCGGTTTTACAGTAACAGCATCTATTTGTAATGAGTCATGTCCATCACAATGTATGTAGAAGTTGGCCCTTGTAGCTCCTAAGGACCGGGCTGGGGTTGAATAAGTGCATTGAAAATATCAATATACTAATGAAGTCTAAGAAACTTGCATCAAGAGTTTTCACAGTTGAATGCACACATTTTGATGTTCACATGGACTGGTCAACATCCTCATTCCTACGTGTGTGTGTGTGTGTGTGTATGTGTTTATTCCACAGCAAGCACGATGTGGATTCGCCATCATCCTCATGGCGCTCTACTGGTGTACAGAGTGCATGCCTCTGGCGGTGACGGCCCTGCTACCAGTGGTGCTCTTCCCGATGATGGGAATCATGAAGGCCGGAGATGTACAGTCCATCTTTACGTGTTTTGGCAGATTTTGTTTGTGCTTTTCTGAAGCGAGCCAATTATTAGGCATAATTCTGGACAAATGTAATGTAATGTAATGTTACTTGAGTGCAACACTTTAGATGTTGGTTGTGTGTGTAATCGCTAGTGTGTATACTGTACAGTATGTGTTCATTTGTGTATGTGTGCGTGTGTTTTCAGGTGTGTATTGAGTATCTGAAGGACTCCAACATGTTGTTTATTGGTGGATTGTTGGTCGCCATTGCAGTGGAAGAGTGGAAGCTTCACAAACGCATCGCCATCAGAGTCCTGCTGATCGTTGGAGTGAGACCTGCTCTGTAAGGACTTGCAGTCCACACATCCAAACTCCATTCACATCTGAATCATCTGGGTGTGATGATAGATGAAGAATCACGATGTAAACTAATGGAAAAAAGCCTTTATCATAGTAATATAATTATATTATATAATCTTGGAGACCACATGCTCTATCTTGAGTTTATTCCTCATTCCTTCATACATTTACATATACAAGCAATGTCATGGTGAGGATTGGTGTGTTTCTACAGACAATGAGCATTAAAAAAAAAAGAGTATATAATTTTTAATAATAATAAAATAAAATAGAATAGAAAAGTAAAAATAAAATAAAAAATAAAAATAGCCAAATATACACACATACGACACAAATAGCTGAAAAATACAAAACAGAAATAGTTAAATATGTAAAAATATACAGAATATACAAATGCGATTCTATACACAGGATAAATTATTGGTATATAGGTTATAAATTATAATGATAAATTATAAATAAACCAATTGTTGGGATCAACCAATCTTGCTAATACCTAGAGTCACCCGAGCAAAATATGATTTGGATATATGATTAATGTGAAATTGCAATCAACTTTGGATGAAGTTAAGTTAAAGTTCAGAGGTTTCTAAACATCACATGGTTCCCCACTACGGTATTATTGGAAAGTTAAAGTTATCAAAAACACTCAATTCTACTACGTCCATGTAAATCAGTTAAAAAAATTTTTTTCTCTCCCCTACTCCTCTCTCGAACAAACCAGGTTAATGATGGGGTTCATGGCGGTCTCTGCGTTCCTGTCCATGTGGATCAGCAACACGGCCACGACGGCCATGATGCTTCCCATCGCGCAGGCCGTGCTGGAGCAGCTGAAGGACACAGAGGCTCAGGCGGACGAACGAGACTTCCATGCTCTGGGAGAGGACAACCACGCCTTTGAGCTGGACACCAAACAGACCAAAGTGGATGTGACGGACGAGAAGCCTGAAGTCACAAAGACCAAGCTGGATTCTGATATATGTAAGCGGGAAGGGTGGGAAGCAGATAGATAGATAGATAGATAGATAGATAGATAGATAGATAGATAGATAGATAGATAGATAGATAGATAGATAATAGGCTTCTTAGAGCACATTTTCCTACTACTTTTTCAAATGAATGCTGTGCTATGAATTTACCTAACTTTTTTCTTATTTTCCAAACCGCCAACTCGTCCACTAGGTGAGAACTCCAGCATCGGGCCGGTTGCAGATTCCCTGGAGACACGGCGAAAAGAGAGGGAGCAGAAGTACAGCCGGCTGACCAAAGGGATGTCTCTGTGTGTGTGTTACTCTGCGAGCATCGGAGGCACGGCCACGCTCACCGGCACGACACCTAACCTCATCCTAAAGGGACAAGTGGACAAGTAAGACACACATTCAAGTAACACGACCTTCTACCGGAAAAGGGCGGAAAAACATAAACATAATGTTCCAGCAGTAAACTAATAAGGCCCTATAGAAACTGTATTATTGAAAGTTGACACATGAATCATGCCGTTACCTTTCCAACAGTAAAACCAGGGCAATGCAGCCGGAAAAAAAGCACAATAAATGTTCTTTTCAAAACAGCAAGCCGTGTTGTACCAAAAATGAATTGTCCCCATCTTATTGTTTGCATTTCCACCAGATTGAAAAGACCACTTACGGTAAGCCAAACTGGACAAATTGTGCTTATTTTGCACTGTGGACGCTCTACTTGGTCAATTTGGCTTGCCATGTGCGGTCTTTCAAACTGCTGATAAACCTCATTTGGACATTTAATTGAATGTTTAATATGGCTGCAACAATTACTTTGTACTGTATGTCTGTACCCAGGCTTCCACTTTTCAACTTATTAAACTTTATCGGAGGCTATTGACTACTGAAATCTCTCAGTATTACAGCGATTTTCTAATGAATATGCTCCGTGTGACTGTAGTTCATGCAATACAATGTGTACATGCTGTAGTGCCTGGGAAAAGGGCCTTAAAGAAAAAAAATGTATCCTTTGAAATGTTGTTGGATAGATAGATAACATAATAACAATACAAATAGAAAAAACATGGCAATATGCAATAAAGTATTTAAGTAAAAAAAATATTTCCAAAAAAACTAAAACCTAATGAACCTAATAAACAATAAAAATAAACCTAATTATAAAGAATACATACAATACAAGACAGGTAAGCTGAGACAGGTAGAGCATTCCATGTTCTATACTGTATAGTTAACTGTTTTATTGTACATTTCCACATTCATTGCCATTTTCTTTTTTATATTATTTCTCATCCATCCACCCATTCATCCATCTACCCATCCATCCATCTACTTCCCATACTAACCCTCGGTTCTCCTCTCCTTTCGTCCGCTCTGAAGGATCTTCCCGGGGAACAACGACATCATCAACTTTGCCACATGGTTTGCTTTCTCCTTCCCCAACATGTTGATCATGCTGGTGCTGTCCTGGCTCTGGCTGCAGTTCCTGTTCATGGGAGTCAAGTAAGGCTCACTCGCTCATGCAGGGTCAACACAAATAGAATATTATATTGTGCTATTGACTAAAGTACTGTACTTAAGTTAACTTAACTCGAGTGGCTCCATTTAAGGGGACTTGGATTTACATCACTACATTTCAAAGCCATTGTCTTTTACTATTTACTCCTCTACATTTTTCAGTAAACTCCTGAAGTACTTCCCATGTTTTAACAAATGTTTTTCTGTTCATACAAGAAATACAGCAACAGTTAAGATGTCAAAGTTATAAGTAAAGTGGAAATGATAGCAACAGCCACACAGAAACTGGACCATCAACACTTTAAGCTTGAGGGTCAGGCATTAAGAGCCAAATACGATTGATATTTAAATACTAAGTAAAAGTAGTTTTTTACAGTACTTGTGAATAAAACTACAAATACTTAAGTACTTCAGGGAAATGCTGAATGGAGGCCTTTTACTTCCACCAGTGTGAGATTTTCTCAGGGTTTTGCTTTTGGGGATATTGACATTGAGAAGTGTCCCAAGTGCAGACATGCAAATAAAACTTGAATCATGTTTTGATCGCTCAACTCTTTGTCCTTCTCTCCTGCACTTTGTGCTTCTCCTCTCAGCATGAAGAAGTCGTTCGGCTGCGGCGTGACCAACGACAGAGATAAGGAGGCGTACGCCGTGATGAGGGAGGAATACAGGAAGTTGGGTCGTATTTCCTTTGCAGAGGTGGCGGTGCTCACTATCTTCACCCTGCTGGTGGCCCTGTGGTTCACCAGGGAGCCAGGGTTCATTGACGGCTGGGCCACCGTGCTCTTCAACAGGGACGGCCAGTAAGTTTCGTTATTTTATTTGACCCTTTTTTAACCATGGATCCAAGACAGACTTAATATGCAAGTGGAGTTAAAATTCTCAAATTGCAAAGCCTTTTTATTAATCATCAAGAACCGCTTGCAATAGACAAGTTATTCATTGTAATGAATGAATCAAGAAAATTAATTATTACATATAGGATTTTTTTTTTTACATAATACATAACTGCCTTGCTTTGTTTTCATTGTGTCTCCTTATCAATGATTTAAAATCACCTGTCACCAGGGCCAAGTCTCTGGTCTCAATGTACTCTACCTGAATAGAGAAATGTTGAATTAAAGAAGAATATAAATAAAGTATTAAAGTGGAAATAGACAACTTTTTTCGCATTTAGATTGGTTCCCTATAAGCCTCGCTTTCATTATGCAATTCGGACTGCCACCGGGTACGATCTGCCGGGAAAATGAAGGATCAATTTACAGCACAAAGGAAGTGCGTCAACCATTGCTCACATACGCCGCATTGGCCTTTGGATCGTATGTCAACGTCGCCGCCATATTGGAACGGGCAAGACCGGCCTGTAAACAAATACAAGTAGAAGAATGATTTATTGATCACATTAACCACACACATGCGGAGGGTGACACACACACACACACACACACATGCAGGAGTGGTGAACGATGAGATACAGTCTCTGCTTTTATCCCATCCTGGCCGTCCTTCCTCCAGGGGCAGCCAGGAGCAGTGGGCAGCCCTCACTTCGTCGGCGCCCGGGGACCAATTCCAGGTGGTGGGTCCATGCCGTGGTCAGGGACAGGACAGGAAGTGTTCTGCACGTTTTTAGTCGGGGTCCTTATGTTGGAGGAGACCCATGCGAACACGGGGAGAACGTGCAAACTCCACACAGAAAGGCCCATGATCGGGCGATAACCCACCGGAGCACGGTGCCAACAGTGCCCCAGGCGGGAATCGAACCCAGGACCTTCTTGCTGTGAGGCAACAGTGTTAACCACTGAGCCACCGTGCCGTGCCGCCACTATGCCATACAATACCGTACCATACCATACCATGCCTTACCACACTATGCCATACAATACCGTACCATACCATACCATGCCTTACCACTATGCCATACAATACCGTACCATACCATACCATGCCTTACCACTATGCCATACAATACCGTACCATACCATACCATACTATGCCATACAATACCGTACCATACCATACCATGCCTTACCACACT